>JAJJWX010001667.1:0-48766 GCA_023529315.1 Papaver bracteatum
ATTTCTATCCCTGGTGCATACATCATTTACAACACGCAAGATAACACTTACTTGCATGGTTAAATAATAAGCATGCTTTGGGTCTCTAGTAACGACGATGTGATCAAATTTCTTCCATATTTTCTCATACAAAGTCAGCATATCCAATGGGAACACCAAATCCACCAGCTAGTCTGTGGTATGGGAGTGATGCATCAAATGGGGGATCAAAGGCAACTCCTACTCTTGGGTATTCATGCACAATTATATGTTTTTCAATTACTGGAGCAACTTCTGCAACAACAGTTTCTTCAGTATCTTCTACTAGCGGCTCAGTTCCTTTCGTCACTGAAGCAATAACAATCGAAGTCTCAGTTTCATTGATTCTTTCAACAGAAACACTCTCATGGCCTTGAAGTGTAGGGATGTTTTCCTCCTTATTAATGATCTCAGGATCACTCGCTTCGTCATCTTGGGTTCCTTCATTCTCAACTTCGGTATTTTGCACCTAATACGGAGATTACATGAGATTAGGATCATCTAAGCATGAAACCAAAAGAAAACATGAACTACAGTATACAAGTGGTCTAACATTATCAAAATATTTCATTATACATGCTAGATATCAGCAAATAACGTGGAAGTCATAAAAAACACGTTTTACGACAAGCTCGCCTGAGAAGATTTTACACTTCCATGTACAAAACTAAGAACTGGGAGCAATTGGTGAAGAATCAAGGGTCGAGTTATAGACCATTCTCTTCGTATGGATGTTATCTACAACATATCAAAATTTGATAGCAATCGGATGAACGACAAAAAGATGTGGTCGAAACTCTTGACTACATGACAACTGAAAATTTCCTGGATGTTTACTGTTTTGACTATTTCGGCCCCTAAACGTGCTCAAAACTTAAAAATATTCTTCAATAAAGCTTGTAAACTTCCTGGGCTTAAGGATGCATATATGGATCATGAAAATCTAACATCAGATGAAGATTTTACGGCATTTTTCCTAAAATGCTGAGTTCAGAATTTTCTGGTGACGTATCTTCGGCAAAACTTATCATATGATCACATACATTCTCATTAATTCACTTATATATCAGCAAGTTTATACTTCTATGGATAAAATACAAGAGGAATACTTACTTGGGTGGTCTCCAAAGTGTTCAAAGAGTCAGAATTACTCGCAACCACATCAACAACGCCATTGTTTTCATTCAGTGTCGAACTCTGGGAGTTTTCTTTATCACCATTCTTCGAGCGAGCATCACCAGTACTCTCCACTTCCATGGAAACATTCTCCTGGATATATTCTCAACAATTAGTATTTCACTCACTAAACTTCATAATCTGTTATATGAAGAAATACTTACTTCAGCTTCTTCTGCAAAACCCGAGTCAGAAACCGTCACTCAAAGACAGAAAATCAAGACCGTCAATGCTCGATGGAGTAAAATCCTGCAACGTAATAACAAAGTGGGTTTTCAGATCTTAATTATATAGATAAGAAGAAGTCATGATGCAAGAAATATCGGTAACTCACCAAACAAATCACTGGGGACTTTTGTAGTTATCCATTAACATCTTTTAATTCTTACTCCTTCCTTCCTCCACCATGAATAATCAGCCCGACACAAGAGGTTTACGTCGGCAATGGTCTTACATTACCAGGCCATCTGTGAAGAAATTTGATGCAATAATCAGAACACAATCATCATGGTATTATGAATACTCACAAAGAATATATACTTTCGTATGAACACCACCGGAGATTTTTCGCTTGTCACTACCGGAAAATGCTTGATCTTGGTCTAGTAGAAATCATCTTAGGAGAAGGACGATCTTTCATTAAAGGTTGAGCATCTCTCATGAAATCAAGTAAACGCTTGAGCTGCTGATCCCAAAAGTCTTTGTAACCCGGAGTTACATACGTGACTCTATCAGAACTGGGGAACCAGAATTCACTTCCTTCCACATGCGTACGGTCCATATGAGTCATAAGATGTTCAACTGAAGGATTTCTTCTTCGAAAAGTCGGAACGCACTGATCCATACCCATTTGCCGATATGCCCTATCAAGAATTCGCTGTGAATTATGGATACCAGATGACCGGGAGTGCAACTCAACATGAAGGATCTCTCACTGTCATCCAAATCATCACCAGATTTCAAAGTCATACTCTCTTCATGATTAAAGGTTTTCAATTGAGAGATATAAGAGGGGACTGATACCCATGGGCGGAAGTTGAATTCAGATTCACGATCCAAGATATCAAAGAAACGGGTTTTGAGTCGAGGTTGCTTTGTGGACCAGCGCATAATCCTGGCATTAGCCGTCTCAGAGAATACTTGGCGAGTATCAGTTTTTGATCCTTGCAAGACAGTCTGTGGAATGGGTGCATAATTATTAAAACGTTCCCACATCAAAGCTTGAAGAAACATTATGTTGGCATAACATTCAATCTTCATAAAACCATTCGAGACGCTGGAGTCTATAATCAAAAAGTCCAAGTTAGAATACAAAGAACCCAAGAACAAGCTACCTATTGGGAGTTGCTCAACCTGAGCTATCTTAATCGCAAAAGGAACCATGAACGGCTTCAACAAATTCCCAGCATCCTCAAATATATCTCTGGACATCCATAAACACAAGAAAACAGCAATGGATAACGTACCGTCAACTGGACAATCCAGACGAGTATCTCTTGGCCACCAGTGTATCAGCCAATGAGCATAACAACCTTTGCTGCCAGATGCCTTATTAATCTCCTCCATTGTGGTTGTCAAGATGTTAGGGATTGCAGTTTCTTCTGAAGAAATATTTTCAGGAAGATGGCCTATGATTGGAAGATGCAACAAAACAACCACGTCTTCTAAAGTAATGGTAAATTCTCCTCATCTTCATATGAAAGAGTGAGTTGGAATACACCATCGAGCAAGTAGAGATACAATACCTCGCGCATCATGGAAGATAAACAAATCTCCAGAAGCTTGAATAGCTCGTATTACTCATGTGTCATACAAATTGGCTCGAACTCGAGGAAAACCCAGCATGTACCTTGACCAACCAGAAAATTTTCCAAGGGCCGTCGAGAAAGCTTGAACTTAATCATTGATGCAGAAAAATATCCTTTTTCAAGGCAAGACCAAATAGCTCCCTGAGGAGTCACCAACTTATTCTGAGTAACCTCTCTGGGGTTTATCAGAAGACGAAATGCTGGAGTTTTGAGGCGCTTCTCAGGTTCTTGGTCCATGAAGAATGTATCCTCTATGTTCGGAACGTTCTTAATTCCAGGAGTTTCATCTTCGCCAATGGAAGTCTCTTCCGTGCATGAATCATCCATAAAGGCATCATCATCTATGTGTGAACCTTCTCTGGAAGCATCATTTTCCACACACATATCATCTCTGGAAGCATCATTGTTTTGTAAACCATACATCTTGCAGAGTAGTTATAACATGCACACAATGCTCCGCTTCAGTACATCATACAAATATCGGTGGAATGAAGTAATTGGAAAAATGCTCATGCAAGCATCTACAAACCGGTAACTCTTACCTTTTACGCTTCCACTAATAGTAGTGATAGTAATGCTAGAATTAATACTCCAAAATCGTTCGTCCCTTCGAACCTACAAAAGACATTCAAAAACTCATATTTTTCATAAAATCATGAATATTTCTACTGTGTGAACATTCACCATGGAATTATGAAAACTAAAAAATTATTTCATCATAAATAATTGTTTACTTCTAAGTAATACTACACAAAACTCAAGTTTTGATTTTAAAGAAAATAATATATATTTGTATATATATATATAAATAAACATGATTCACTCACGTAAATAAAAAAAAAATTTGACATAAGCAAGGCTCAAGAAAAATAAAATATTTGGATACTCCACGGTTTCAAAAAAAAAAAAAATCATGAATAGACCATGGTTTTACAAAAAAAATTCTTTTCCTTCGTATCGTCACTCGTCTTTGAAACGAAGGTTTATTCTAATTTTGGGAAAACATACACATTATAAGATAAAGTTTGGATTCAAGTGAAATCTCATAAACAAAATTTTATCACTGGACACAAGTTCATATATATAAAGAAGAAAAAACCCTTTCTTCGTATCATCGTCATTCTTTCAACGAAGGTTTATTTCGGTTTCGTGAAAATTCACCTTTTCATGATAAAACTTTGGTTCACATGAAAGCTCATAAACATAGTTTTATCACTGGACCTAAATATTCATATATGAAGAAAAATCTCTCATAAATCAGGGATTATTATTAGTTTTCAAAACTAATGATCAAACGAACATACGTTTTCAAAAACAAAGGTTTTCGACAAAACCCACACTCATATATGCACATGTATATGATTTCAACATAATCAAAGCATGAGCAACTCATAAACTCAACAAACTACAAAAAATAATAATCAAATCACGTACCTGGTCGGCGCCAGCCGGACGGTGATTGATCTGGTCGGACGGCGGTGGCGCTCCGGTGAAAATTTCCTCCTGTTTTCTCCTATGCTCTGATGTGAGGGAGATGATGAGTTGATCGGCCAAAATGAAATTAAAAAAAAAAGGATTCATTCCTTTTATATCAAATTTTATTTCCAAAAACCTAATCCCACAAAGATTTCTTTATTGGGCTCGGCCCGTGAATCCTAAAATGACCAAGGTCCCGTCGTCTGAATCAGCGGTTCAACACCAATTTATGTCCTTTGAACGACACTCTATCATGCCACTGGGATCCTTATTCAAGTCATGGTATGCTCGTACTATCGAAACCCGGTAATATCTTAACTTACGACTAAGATCAATTGCTTATGTTATTTATGACCGGAAAATCACCATTCAATGCTGACTAAGGAACACGGTTTTCCTCTCTTAGCAGGGGACTTAATGTAGATGGTGGATTTTCGACAAAGGCTAAATTTGTAAACCCATAATTATACGAACCTATGATCCAGCAGTCAGATGTGAGTATTGAGATACGGATCTCTCATCGAATCCTCTGACTGAGAATATATGTAGTCTCACGGCTAGGCAACAACATATCTCATGAATACTGAATACTTCAGTAATTATTTCTATATAGAATCACGAGATTTACGGCTCCTAGACAGCTTGCTCTGCTAGTATAGAGTGATAACGTCTTCAGGATACAAATAACAAGTTTACCCTGACTATATAAAGGATATGAAGCTCCAGCAAGTTAATGCTCCTAGACAGCTTGCTCCTCTAGTATATAGCCATAAGTTAATTATTCCTAAATTCTTGGATTCATCCACTGAATTTCCGAAAATATTCAAGTATTTTCGCAGTATTTCATTACTGCAAACCATGGTTCTTCCCAGCAGAATTCCATGGGTTTGTAATAAATATTCGACACACGGGCGTTTGAGCTACCTCCGAGTAAGCCACAACTCAAATGGTGTAAGTGTACTCAACGACGATGCACTAACAATCACTGCACGATTGAGTATTTCAAAATACGACGAAACGATGAACCTATGCAAAATAGGACGAAAAATAACAAATAATTAAAAATTAACCAAGGCGCTGGGAGCATGAGCTCACTGACCGGACGGTGTCATAAGTGGTCAATCCCACGCCAGTTGCATATTTTTATCATATTTTTTTTATTTTCTTTGAGTTCATGAAAAACCTTTCATTTGAACAAATATCCTTTGTTTAGAGGAAACTCCTCAGTTTCATGGTGTTTCCTTCACACCAAGGAAATAATATAAAATTAGGGGAAAGCATTGTGGGGCTTGACCATTGGCCAGCCGGCCCCACACCTCATGGTTCCTCAGTATTTTATTATCATTTCCCTAATTTCATGAAAACTCCTTAATCTCATGAAATATCCTTAGTTCCATGAAAAATAATATAAAAATTAGGGAAACCCGTGTGATCGGGCCCTAGCCAGCTGGAAATGCCCTAGGTGGCCCCATACGTCCCATTTTATTATTATTATATTTTTTATGTTTTCATAATCCCATGAAATTCCTTGATTTCATGATATTTCCTTCAAATTATGAAAAATCCTTCAAATCATGAAATAATACATAAAATTAGGGAAAAACGCACGGGGACCGGGCCCTAGCCGGCCAACATGCTCAAGCCGGTCCCACACGCCCCTTATTTTATTATTATTATTTTTCGAGTTTTCCTCATCTCATGGAAACTCCTTGATTTCAACAAAACTCTTTGATTTTAACAAAAACTCCTTGGTTTATCATATTTCCCTAAAATCATGAAAATATTATAAAGATTTGGAAAAACGTGTGGATTGGATCCCTTTGGACGGCCGGCCATGCCTTGTCCATGACCGATCCTACACTTCATGATTCCCTCACTTTTTATTATTTTCCTTCATCTCATTAAGTTTTGATGGTTTTATCAAAAATCCTTGATTTCTTCATATTTTCTCAAATGGATGCTCAACTGCACGCCAGAAAATATCAAAATTCTCAGAACTGAGATACGAACACTTTGAAAACGTGAAAATGTTACCTTGACCGACCAGGGTTGGATCCTTGGATCGCAATGAGCCGGTCCCGTGTATTTTCACGGTTTGACCTAATTTGCGCAATTGCACGTATTAGGTCCAAAACTCTTCCAAACAACTTGGAACTTCATGAAACGATTATCATTTGATCCCGTGACCACCCAAGGCAGGTTTCATGACCCCTTGGTTGATCCCTCATCTCTCCATAATTAATCAATTTTTATTAACTAAGGCTCAGACGAGCATTTTCGAATAAATGATTAAACCAACATTTAATCATTCTTTCATCAACAAATCACTAACTCTTCAAGAGGCCTTGGTATTTGCTCACACGATCATACGGGAGGTACATGATCGACCCATGGTCCCATGAAGCTATCCCTCCTTCATTCCATGGTTAATTTTCAAATAAACCATCAATTGATCAAATTACGGTTTCTGAGTCCAAGGATCATAATTCCATATTCAAACACTAATAATTTTATGACGATCTAATGATTGGTACTCTTATTAATTATACTCGGTTTAACTACCAATATTTTAATTAATATTTTATTTCGGTCACGCTACCAATAATTCACCAGATGAGCAATACTTGCTCAAATCAAGGAATATTGGTTCAACTATCAATAATCAACAAATCAGAGTAATACTTGCTCACCCTAACTATTAACGTGAGAATCATGCCCAAGTTCAATTCACGAGTTTCAGAACATTTATACAAAATCATGTTCAACTCAGTAAATACATGGACTCATCGTCCCATGAAATCACGAAGTCAACAACTGACAAAACTAACCACGAGACGTCAATCGTGTCACTTGGGGTAATATCAACTAGGGTTTTGGTCTGGCGGTCTACGAAATGTATGTTCAAACACACGATGGATGTGATCAAGTCATGCAATCATTTGAAGGAGTTAACAAAGTAGTGGATGGAAAATCAACCAAGTCTCCGCACGATGAGCAACTGGTTTCAAACACTATTTCCACTTCCCCACTCTTTGATTCCATAAACTGTCACACTTCATGGGATCATGGTGTCTATAATTCCAGCAATATAAATAAGTCTCTGAATCATGATTGAAACAACAACAACGATATCAAGTCTCACAGACAACACGAGATCAACAACTCATCAATTGAGCAATTACTCTCAACTGAGCAATTTCAATCATTCAGAACTTATCATATTCGAATTCACAACACACCTACAATATTTGATTACCATTGATTCCGAGAATCTCTCGGCTTCCCTCCTCTGCGATCAACCCATCCTTTCTTGTGACCGAATTTACTGCGGTGACCATTATCTTGGTTTAAGCAGCTTTAGTACTCTGATTGATCTCTCGAATTCAAAGCACCCCCTTTGCAGCGGTACATCTGTGTGAGGTTGAACATTTTGCTCGGTTCAAGGATTCTCCTCCGTACGGTCGTCTCCTCAATTCCTTAAAAACCAGCAAATCATTTTTCCCCATATACAATAGGGAGAGTTCTTATTGAACTGGTGCTTAATGATATATTTTTGACGGGAGAGTGGTTGTGGAAATAGAATGAATAATTGTGATTATAATCTTTCATAATATGAAAAACTAAGTTAATTATGATCTTAGTTTGTCATGTCGAAGCGTAAGGTACGATTTTTGTATTAGTTAATCGTTTATCCTGTTAAGAAAAGCTTAATATTATTGCCTATTCTTTGCTTTTGCTTAACGAAATAAGGTGAAAATTGTTATATTTCCATTATGTTGTATGGATTGATTGTGTGATTCAATTGTTTTCGGTTAAGAAAAATTGTGTCAATTCTAATTTGAGTTGATTGGTATCAATTGCTTTGGCTTAACAAAAAAGGGATTATTTGTTTTAGTCTCTTTAATTCATGATAACAATAACTATGTTAATTATAATCTTAGTTTAGGCTTGTCGAGTATATGATTTGATTATTCAAGTCTAGTCGATTCCTTGATAAGAAAAAATAGTTAACTAACCTAGTTTTTTCTTGTCTAAAAGAAGGTCTAAGTTATTATATGAATAATTAGAACCTGAAAAAGTGGGGGTCTAACAACCTCACCCAATATTTCGCTTAGCAATCTGTATGGACTAAATCCAATATACTTTCACGAGAATCAACTAGACAGTCAGACTCAATCTTGATAAAAAGTATATCAAAGAGTTATATCTCAATCTCTCAATTCAATCAGCAATCAAACAAATAATAATTTGCGAGCCCGATTGAATATAAGAGACATAACTTGAACGGTATCAAAGACCAATGTTCAAGGATCAATCAATTTCAATCAACAACCAAAGGTTGGATTTACCAATTGATCGATTCAACGACAATGTGATATTTCAATTATATAATAAAATATAATGCAGAAAAAAAATAACACAGACACCAGAAGTTTTGTTAACGAGGAACCCCGCGACCTAGTCCAGATTTGAACACCACACTGTATTAAGCCGCTAAAGACACTAACCTACTACAAAACTAACTTCGGTCTGGACTGTAAGTGAACCCTAATCAATATCACACTAATTCAAGGTACAGTTTCATTCCTTAAGTCTTTGATCACAGTAGGATACTACGCACTTGATTTCATTAGCTGATCTCACCCACAACTAAGAGTTTCTACGACCCAAAGTCGAAGACTTGATAAACAAATCTATATCACATAGAAAAGTCTATTTAATAGATAAATTTGTCTCCCACAGATATACCTATGATTTTTTGTTATGTAATTTAATAAATCAAGGTGAATAAGAACCAATAGATAACCCAGACTTATATTCCCAAAGAACAGCCTAGAATTATCAATCACCTCACAATAATCGATTAACGAAACAAGATATCATGGAATCGCAAACGATGAGACGAAGGTGTTTGTGACTACTTTTTTATCTTACCTATCGGGGATATAAATCTCAAGCCAATCTTACGATTGTAGTCAAAAACGAGATTACGCAACTACAGAGAAAATAGTTGGGTCTGGCTTCATAATCCCAATGAAGTCTTTAAGTCGTTAACCTACAGGGTTTCGTGTAAAACCTAAGGTTAAAGGAGAATCGACTCTAGCTTATACAACTAGTATCACTTAAGAGGTGTGGGGATTAGGTTTCCCTTCTTAGAGATCTTTATATAGATTTCAAATCGGGTTGCAATCTAAGTTACCTTGGTAACAAAGCATTCAATATTCACTGTTAGATGAAAACCTGATTAGATTCAAGCTAATATCTTTCAACTGTTAAAACTTAGCTTGTTATACACAAATGAAATGCACCTTCATTTAGGTTTGGGTAACCGTACCTAAACATGTACACCTAGTTGGTTCACCAATAGTTAACCAATGGTTATCCATATGAGTACTTTCATATCAACCTTATTCATCTTCACCATAACTAGTTCAAATGACTCAAATGAACTAGTTGGAGATTTGTTCAATTGCTTAGATCTTATAGAATTATACAAGACACAATCGAAGCAAAATCGGTTTTGATTCACTCTAATCGATTCATGAACATTATAGCCACGGTTTGCAAAGATTGCATTCCTTATTATATAAATGTTTTAGTTCATGAACAAACCGATTTTAGACAGTAACCTACCTAAGTATGCAAATGTGTACGCATACTTAAGTAACCGGATTGAGTTTGTTTTTCACTTTCAAACTCTATTGAAATTCATTGACGGAACTTTCTGCTGCAAGATCTGCATGCATGCATACTCACCCATATTTCCAATAACCGCCAGTATGTGTACGGGTACGCATACTTTGGTTTCCCGGTTTTGGACTTTTACACTAATGTGAGAACAAATATGTTTATATACAAATATGGTTACATGTTCTAAACTCTCATTTCAATCATTGAAACTTTCTTAGAGGATGTTAAAATAGTCGTTATCCACAAACTATTTTCATCAAAGCGATTTGCAAGTTATCGAAATAATCAACATGACTTCGTCACGAGTAAAGATGAACTTGGCTAAAGCGAAAGCTTACCAACACATATTTTGAGAAATAGATTGTAGTTGCAGAATAACCTACAACTACACCCTCAATAGAATTAGTAAAAACTCAAGAAGTTCTTGATGATGAATAACAATTTTCTTATTAATGTTCTCAATTGATCACAAAGAAGTATCTAAATGGAATTAGAATAGTTACAACTTTCTATTCTCTTTAAAAAATATTTTCTAACACTCACTAAAAGAACCTCTTAATTTTTACATTTGAACTCCTATTTATAGTAAAACTTTATACAAGTTGTACATGATTTACTTAAGCATCGCAACTCATACTGCAAAATTACTCCATCCTCGCAAAGCTTCATACTTCTCCACGCTTCTCCCATCATCGTATCATTTTATAACTGATACTCGTGAACTATTATCTTGCGATATTCAGTACCTACATCTTGCCTCTTCTCATGTCAATTCTACGAAGAAGAAATGATCGTGAGAACATAAATAGATACTTAGTCTTTGAAATTTTGAAACGTCTTTTGTAACTGTTGCTTTTTTAGTTATTCCCTTATATAACTCCTTTATATTCTCTTCCTTTTCTTCTTCTTATTTCCATGATTCTATCTTCTACTCATACTCTCTATCACTATTTTCTCCTAATTTTTTTCTTTTCTCAGATATCTTCATGAGTTCTCCAAGGTAATTTCCCTCTATCTCTCACAGATTTCATTTGTTCTCCTCTTTAATTTCTATATAATTTGTTATCCGATTTTGGTTTATTTTAGTAAAATGACTTCGCAGATGAAATCTCAACTAAAGAATCCAAGCTTTAATCCAAGAAGAAAATCCGAGAATCAAAGGTAGTTAAAATATCTGTCTTCTTTTCCGAACAATATATTGTTGCCCCCGCTTTTAATCTACATTTTGATTCGGGAGGTTTACGAAAAACCAAATCCAAGCAAGAGATATCAAATAAATAAACCCACACTATTAATTCCGATTGATGATTTCCTTCCTGAAGTTGATAAGGAATTTTCCTCTCCTCCTCGTGAAAATGCTTCTTCACATACTCCTGCCTCTACTCCATTACCTGCTTTTCAATCTCCTATCAAAAAAAGGACAACATCATTGAAGAATTTTACGAGAAGTCCTATCAAAAAAAGGACAACATCATTGAAGAATTTTAATGAAGACTTAACAAAAGATGCGATTTTGATAACAATCAAATCTGAATAAGTTCATATTCGTAAAATTTTACGAGAATTACATACTTCTTATACTTCTCCATTCATTGAATATTTCACAAAAAGATTGAATACTTCTTATAATTCTTCAAGAATATCTCATATTTATTATACTTCTTTAATGGATATTTCATTTGGTGAAAGTTAAATAATCATTATACTTCGTCATATGTTACATAATTATTCAAAGATCGTAATACTTTTATATTTCTTCATTTGATGAATTGAATACTTCTAATACTTTTTATATCTCTTCATTTGGTGGATCGAGTACTTCTAATACTGAAAAAGGGATTGTGTATTTCTAATAATTCATTTGGTAGAGTAATACTTTAATACTTATATCTCTTCATTTGATGGATTTGCATTTCTAATACTTCTACAAAAGATTGAAACTTAAGAAGATAAATCAGAGGCGATATTTTAATATCAAACAATGTTTAATCATTTAAAGAGAAATAATAGTGGGAAAAGGATATACTGCTTTATCTCAAATGAGTTATATATTATTTCTCTTCACATGATCAAATGGGGCAAATTTAGTCAAAGAAAGGTTAAATTATCTTCGTAAAATATCAAAAAAGAAAGGATAGATCATCTTCAGAAAATATCAAATGTACTTCTCAAAAAATAGAATTGTTCGCAAAAAAAGGAAACCAACGGCAATTAAGGGAAGGAATTCGTAAGAAAGAAAGAAAGGGAGCCAATGATAAATTGAATAAGGAATATTATCATGCTTCATCAACACTGTCCGGATCTTTAAGATCGTAGGTTCATTAGCAGACCTTTCCCGACTTTTGCGAGATATCATCCTTGAAGAATATGCAGCAGGGACATCTCCTTGGGAATAGATTCTTTCTCATCATCAAGATCTTCATCATCACTCTCATAATCAAAATCACTACTCGAGCTCCACGAGCAACTTCATCGTCGGATATCTTGAGGAGTAATCTTACAGGAGGCAAGCCTCTTGATAAGAGAATGTTATTCGTAAAGACTTGAGCTTTAGGATGATTCTCACGAAGTATAGCCTTTTGATGATTGTATCTTGATATCCTTGAATAAGCAAGATAATTGAATCTCCTAGCAAAGCACGATCACGAGAGTTGATTAGCTTAGTGAAAGAAAAGCATTCTTCTTACGTAAGCTCATAACAGGAGGCTTCTAATCCACTTTTTGCATTACGAAGGTGGTTCTTTATTCTGCAAATAAAACAAAGTTCAAAGAATAAAATTTCATGTAGTATAACGAAATTTTAAAAAGATATACTAGAGGCAGTCAATTTTAATGACTACCTTCTCTTTCGCGACAGTAAGAGATTGAGTTAAAGATAGAAAAATAGCTTCTTCATGTGATTCATCGCATTATCAAAACCATCACCAACTAATCCTTTAATCGATATTGAAGCTTTTGATCTTTAGAAAGGAGAAAATTTTATCTTGCAAGTTTGGCGTAAGACTTTTTTAATGACGAGTAATCTTCTTCAAGTTGATTCTTCTTAGCACCACAAGACTATATTCTTATTAATAAGTGAATTCTTCTCAACAACAAAAAGAATTTCTTTCGTGGATCCAAGACTTCTTTAATTCCTCAAGTTCACCTTTCAACAAAGAAAGAAGATTTTCTTGATCGCAACATTTATTCGAAGAGTCTTTAATTCTTGCGAAGAAACAATCATTGTATTCAAAAACTAACATTTCTCTTGATAAGGTTTTGTTCTCTTCTAATAAGGTTTCTATTCTCAAATTAGCTTTGGTTAAGGAAGAAAAAAGTTGAGATATGTCATCATTCAAAAAATTTCGATCATATATTAATTGAGTATTCTCTTGAAAAAGAGCATAAGTTTTCAAGAGCACACAATTAAAAGATTAGATAAATGAGAGAATTAGTTTGAGAGGCTTTCATGCTTAGTTCGATATTCATTTATCGATTCATGGTGAAGTACCAATCTTCTACATTTTCGATGGATTCTATAAAGGGAATGGGTTTTAATGGATGTTTCAAGCATATGAAGAATTTAAATAAATAAAATAAAATGAAGATAGTAATCTTACCTGGGGTTAAATCATTTCTTTTGCCAAGAATCCTTGATCGTAGAATTATTCGAAGATGATGATTTTCTTTACGAAGATCCTCGCATTCTCGCATTGAGAAGCTTTCAAAGAATGGCGAAATAATTCAATTTATTTTTCCAAGGATTGACGAGAAGAAGAAATATCTGGATTGTGAAATTATTCGTAACTTCGAGAAAATTCATACTTGTGGAACGAATATTAGTAGATTTCGCATATTGGTCAAAACCTCGAGATAACATTCGAAAAGTTGAATAAATTCCATCCGAATTTCTTGAGGAAGAGGAGAAGAATTTGAAGGAATAAGAGCAAAGTCACAAATTATACGGAGAAATAGCACTCAAAGGATTTGGGGACAAGACAGGTTTTTCTAAGAAGAAGTTCAAGAAATATTTTCTTAGTAGGTTGTTTTCAAAAGAAGAAGTTGAAGAAATATTTTGAGAGGGTTGGTCTTGAAGAAGTGTTGATAAATTGACATTGATAGGAGATTGAAAAGCGGTAATGGAGTAGAGGCGGAGTATGTGAAGAAGCATTTTCCGAGGAGAGAGGAAAATTCATATCAACAGGAAGGAAATCATCAATCGGAATTAATGGTGTGGGTTTAGTTATTCGAGATCTCTTGCTTGGATTTGGTTTTTCGTCACCCTGCGAATCAAAATGTAGATTAAAAACGAGGCAACAATATATTGTTCGGGAAAGAAGAGCAGTATTTTAACTACCTTTTGATTCTCTTTTTTTCTTCTTCGTGGATTAAGGCTTGGATTCTTTAGTTGAGATTTCATCTGTGAAGTCATTTTGCTGAAATAAACCAAAATCGAGATAACAAATTATATAGAAATTAAAGAGGAGAACAAATGAAATACTTTGTAGAGATAGAGGGAAATTACCTTGGAGAACTCATGAAGATACATTAGGAAGAAAAAATGCAGAGAAAATAGTGATAGAGAGTATGAGTAGAAGATAGAATTGCGGAAATAAGAAGAAAAGGAAGAGAATATAAAGGAGTTATATAAGGGAATAACTAAAAAACTGGTTACAAAAGACGTGTCAAAATTTCAAAAGACTAAGTAACGGTTATGTTCTCACGATCATTTCTTCTTCGTAGAATTGACATGAGAAGAGGCAAGATGTAGTGTACCGAATATCGCAAGATAATAGTTCACGAGTATCGTTTATAAAATGATACGATGATGGGAGAAGCGTGAGAAGTATGAAGCTTTGCGAGGATGGAGTAATTTTGCGAGTATGAGTTGCGATGCTTCGTAACTCATGTACAGTACAGATAAAGTTTTACTATAAATAGGAGTTCAAATGTAAAATTCGAGAGGTTCTTTTAGTGAGTGTTAGAAAATATTTTAGGAAAGAGAATAGAGAAAGTTATAACTATTCTAATTCCATTTAGAGACTTCTTTGTGATCAATTGAGAACATTAATAAGAAAATTGTTATTCATCATCAAGAACTTCTTGAGTTTTTACTAATTCTATTGAGGGTGTAGTTGTAGGTTATTCTGCAACTATATAGATAATCCAGATAAACTCGGATTGAAATAGAAAATGTGTATAATTGAAGTCTATATAGCAATACGAATTTTGTCTCAAAATAGGAGATATAATAGATAGACTTTTGAGTGATAGATAAGTTCAAGTCTCCACATACCTCTTAGTTGATGAAGTTCCACAAGTTCCCTTGAGTAGTTCTTCATCTTCATTCGATGAACTCCGTGGAGTCTAAGGCTCAACTACATTTACTATCCTAATCTGAAACTTAGCTATAAGTAGACTAGAAATCAAGACTTATAGTTTTGGCAACTAAACTTGACCAAAAAACTTGAGATAGCAACGCTAGTGAGTTCGACCGAGCAATGCTCTAATAGAACATGATAAGAGAAATTGAGTTAATTCTAATATATTTTAAGTCTTATCGAATAAAGTGATTATACATACATAAAATCGGTTCGGTTTGTAACTAAGTTATTGTTAGAGCATATATCAGTTGAACTCACCAAGCATTGGTATGTCAATTTTGGTTGTCATATTTTAGTGTGTCGAAACTCATCTAAAGTCGCTTGATTATATACTAGAGTCAACTTCGTTTAGGTTAGACTAGAAAGTCTAGGAATGTTGAGACATACAAGTATTACTCTGAAGACCTAAAAAATGTGAAGAAGTAACGAACTACAACGACGACATCATCCTTCGTCTTGAGGTTAGTAATATTGACTTGAACTGTTTCATTCCTAACGTATATTTCAAGTCGTGCTATATTGAAAACATAACTACAAAGCTATATATATTGTACATATTGTATAATACTCTAGTGATGTGACATGGTCATAATTGTATGATCATATTATTAGGTAATTAGACTACGAAGTATAACACTCATCTTTTGAACTTCGTAGATATGAAATCAACCTAATATTGTATGTGAATAGGTTATGGTGAATATTTTATCATAGTAAACAATGTTTTACATTTGTTTAAAGGAAGTACATTCATGAACTTGTTTCGTGAATCGAAAGGAAAATCATTAGGCTTATTGGTTCGGCTATTCATTGTAAATTTTTGGATGACCAATATGTGTGAGATGGTATAACCGATCTTAACCTTGCTTATGTATCTTGGTATAACTAATCGCAATGCTTGACTTATGATTTGGTATGACTGGTTTTTATTAATTGGTGTAACCGATCCTAAGTAATCACCATGTGATGATATGATCGATCTTCATAATCGGTGTGACCGATCCTAGTAATTTGTGTGATCGATTACAAGTGTTGTTTAATCGATCCTTGTAATTAGTAACTGGTCCTGGTAACTGGTTTAACCGATCCTGGTAATTGGTGTGACCGATCACAAGCAATACCATGGGAATATGGAATCGATCCTTGTAACTGGTATAACCGATCCTAGTGACTGGTGTGACCGATCACAAGTATCCACATAATAAGTTAAAACCGATCCTAGTGAATGGTAGAACCGATTGAACCCATGTATGTGATTTGGTATTTGATCAATCACATAGTTATCTAGGAATACATGTCAACCAATTCTAAACTTGTTTGGAAGTGTGGTATAACCGATTTCAAGAATGTAAATCCATGTGAATATGAATAAGGATTTACAGTAAAGAGATATCAACATACTTTGAACACGTACAATAACTATTATCATTTATTGTACAAATATAATCCTTAGTACTTAAGGAGATCATGTGCCAAGATAAATTAAGAATTTTTTAATTAAGGTTTTTGGTTTTATATGCTTTAATTACCAGCAATTAAATGCATATCTCTAGATAATAAAAATTAGTAATATGCATTTACTAATTGGAGATTTTCTATTGAGAGATTTCAGAAATATTGGATAAGCATTTATTGGAATTAGGAAAACCGAATTTTTCCATTCATTGCATATCTTGAGAATATTTTCGGTTTTGGAAATTCCTTGATGTCCAAACATCCTTGGTCTATAAATACCGAAGTTTGCATTTCTATCAAACTATCCTAAAAGGCATGCAAACTTCATTTCTTGTTGTTTCTGGTGGATCCATCTAATCGGAGAGGAAAGAATCCTAATTAGGTGAAATCTCTTACGACCACTTTTTTAAAAACTTCTATGGGATCAAGAAGCTCTACGAGTACCGTTGGTAGGAAACTAGATAATTGCAGTGTAATTAGTTTTCGATTGATTTGATTGACTAACAGTTGTTGAAACTTTGATTGCACCTAGTTTGTTTATTCTTGAGAATCTTCTCTTCTAATATAAGTTTCATTCAAACTAGGTTGAAATATCGATGGGATCTTTAGACTTGTTGTTAGATCTAAAGATATCTTGTGATAATCCATTGTTAACATACTCCGTTCTGTGTGTAATTGATCACAAGAGATTCAAGTGGTGTTGTGCAGGGTATTATTTCATGAACAAAACTCAAAGATTAACCTTCTTCAGTACATACTCTTCCTCATAAAAGGTTGAGCTTCAAATAACTTTCAAATTATTGGATGATCCATCCTCCAATATAATTCTCAGGTGAAATACTAACAACAATTACTAACCAAGTCGTTGGGTGCAAACAACCGACTTGTAAACCTAAAGAAGAAAAAAATACATAAACTAGAATTCACCCAATACTGGGATTTACAATAGCAAAAGGGCCTAAGAAGACTGCACTAGACCAACAGTGTATAAAAACATACTAGGTACATGACATATTATTGAAGATTAAAGAAGATTTCTTATTGGTTTTCGTATCTTTGTGTGTGCACAAACCTTGATCGGCATGGATCCAGCTAGAATCAGATTTATTCGATTGATTAGTTGCATGGGATCGAAATCACTTTATAGTTTCTCTTTTGAGTCTATATTGATTGATTGTGAATCTAAACTTAATTACTTTGGTAGTTATTTGATAGATTGATCTAACCAGGAAAAAGAGTTTATTTGATTAAATGGAAGAGCATTTGCGTATGGCTTAAGATATCTTTATCTTAAAGAATGTAAGATATTGTTATCAAACAGATTTGTTGTTCCTTTGTTGTTTGGAATACGATCAAAAGGAATTGTACCAGTGCGTGACTCATCGAAGTCGGAAGCACATGGATACTTACGAAACTGAGTGAACTAGCGGTAGTTGCTTGGTCTCAACTATACAATGTTGGTGTAGATTTAGTATAACAACTTAATTCTGAGAGTATTCAATTCTGGACTAGGTCCCGGAGTTTTTCTACATTTGCAGTTTTCCTCGTTAATAAAATATTGTTGTGTGATTAACTTTTGTTTTCCATAATTATATTTGTTTATATAATTTAAAGTAAATTGCACCTTATGTTAACTCCGATATACTTGATAGTGATCCTATAGAGTTTGGATAAGTCCAAAACTATTATCAAGTATCACACTTTGGTTGTCGTATTGTCTCGATTTCGTATCCATCAACAATCGCACAAAGTGTGAATACCGAAGTTTTTGTATTGTCTCGACTTTGTCCATAGACGATCACACTTGGTAAGAGGACTTATAGGTTGAAACAAAAAGATTGTGGCGTATTTGGGTACCCTCGTCTTTTCAATTATCTTGGTTGATCAATCCTACTAAGGTAAAATTGTTTTTGGAAATTGTTTCCTTGATAACATACTAACGCAAGATTACTTAGGTAGTTTTGGTTTTACTATTGGTTATCTAAAATGGTATATGTGAAACCTTCATGATTAACTCTTATAGTTTGTACAAGTCAATTCGTAAGATCATTTAGGTTTGATTTTATGCTTATTCATTTCTTTGTCATTTTTGTGACAAAAGGGGTGTGTGTGTGTGTGTGTGTGTGGGTGTGTGTGTGGGTGTGTGTGTGTGTGTGTGGGGTGGGGGGGGGGGGATATATGGAGTAAATAAGTGACAAAGGGGGAGATTGTTATATCATTTCTCGGTTGAACCCACCAAACGTTGGTATGTCAAGTTTGGTTGTCATATTTTAGTATCAAAACTTAATTAGAGTCGCTTGATTGAATATACTAGAGTCAAATTTATGTAGGTTAGACTAGAAAGTCTAGGAATGTTGAGACATACAAGTATTACTCTGAAGACCTGAAGATCGTGAAGATGTATCGACTACAATGAAGAGATCATCCTTCCACTTGAGGTTAGTAATACCTACTTGACTTGTTTTCATTCTTATCATTGCTTTCAAGTTGTTTAAGATTGAAAACATAACATGCGAGGTTATATTCAATACTCTAGTATTAGACTTGGTCATTGTATTATGATCAAAGTTTCGATGATGAATATTTGATTACGAAGTATAACGTTTATCTTTTGAACTTCATAAACATGACATCGACATAATCTATGTAACTCGTTACTTGATTGTGTAATGGATGCAAGTGTGATTTCATCCTAGGAAACTAAGTTTGATTACATATGTTTAAAGTAAATACATATACGAAACTTATTTGGTAATCAAAAGGAAATCAATAGGCGATTTGGTCCGGTTTTCGGTGAAGATCTATTGGATGACCAATTCGAACCTAGGTAATAACTTTGGTAGACCCGATATTGACTTATATTGAAAGTTATGGTAGAACTGATCCTTACTTATATTGGGATACATGGTAGAACGATCTTAACTATTGTTGAGAGTCTTGGTAGAACTGATCCTTACCAATATTGGGAATCATGGTAGAACCGATCCTGGATTTTGTTGGGAGTCATGGTAGAACCGATCCCCACCTGTATTTGGAGACTTGGTAGAATCGGTCTTAACCTATGTTAGGATTCATGTTAGAATCGGTCCCAAGAGCAAAACCGATCCTCTATATTCACATATTACTTTACGGTTTTGTGTGAGTTTGGAATTAGGGCTTTGCTAAATAGGAATGTTCTAGTTTGGAATTAGGGTTTGCTAAATAGGAAAGTTCTGGATGTCGAAATAATTTGGACATGAATATAATTCTTATCTTTTATTGTCCAAAGATATTCCTTCATACTCAAGGTGATCCCAATCCTAAATATTGAGAATCTTTGAATTAAGATTTTCGATTATATATTTTTGATTTTCCAGCAAATCAAAACAAATCTCTTGGAAAATTATATTTGTTAAGTGTTATATTTTCTAATAAGAGATTTCAGAATTACGTGTTGGATATTAATTGGAAATAGGGAAACATAAATTAGGTACTTAATGAATATCTTGAGAATATTTTCGGTTTTGGAATGTCCTTATTGTCCAAAGAACCTTGGTCTATAAATAGTTGAGTTTCAATTTCTTGCAAACTATCCTAAGAGCCAGACAAGCTATGTTCGTGTTGTTTCTGGTGGAGCCGTCTATCCTAAGAGAAAAGTACCCTAATTAGGCAAAATCTCTTACGGCCGCTCGTTTAAAGACTTTTGTGGGATCCAAAAGCTCTAAGAGTACCACTAGTGGGAAACTAGATAATTGCAATGTTATTTTAGTTTTGGATTATTGATTTCAAAACTAACAGTTGTTGAAACTTTGATTGCACCTAGTTTGATTATTCATGAGAGCCTTATCTTCTGACATAAGGGTCACTCAAACTAGGTCAAAGTATTGGCGGGATCCTTAGAACTGTTTTTAGATTTAAAGACAACTTGTGATCATCCATTTTTAACATGCTCCGTTCTGTGTGTGATCGCTCATAAGTGGATTCAGGTTTGTGGTGTGCAGGTACAAAAGAAGGCAATTGAAGATTTGAAGACAAGAAGATCTTTTTTATTAGTTTTCGTATCTCGTGATTTGTGCATGCATCTTGATTGGCTGGGATCAGACTTAGATTCGATTTATCTTTGATAGATTTGATCATATAGTCGTTTATATCGGCAACTATCATTTGGTGGTATTCTTCCATATCTGAATCTGACAGTTGTGAAACCGAATCTTAGTTACTCATTTGGATTGATCTTACCCAAAAAAGAAGTTTACTTGTTTAAACAGAAGAGCCTTTGTCAAAACTCAACGAATCTTTTTATCAAAATATTATTGGAGTAGTTACCCAACAGCTTTGTTCCTTTACTGTTTGGAAGACGATCAAAAGGAGTTGTAGTTGCAGGAATTCCTACAACACACCCCTTATAATATCTTGATAATAATTTCTAGATCTAAGTATAAAATTGGTGATAAAAATACTAAAATTATAAATGGACACCAAGATTTTTTACATGGTTCGATCAATGTGATCTACATCCATGATTCTTCACTATGATTGTTTAAATTTACATTTGATTTTACATTGATAATCTCCATTAATGGAGTTCTAGATCTAGTTTTGGGGGAAGAAGATGATAAAGAAAAATATATTCTCTCTCCTAAAAACTCTCTGCAAAATATCTCTCCCTTCTAAAATATTTTCCTGCTTTCTCTCTCCTGCTCTTCTCTTTATATATGTATCTTCATAGTGGGTGACAACTCACATTCAATTTATCTTTCCCATTTTTTAGGATTTTCGCTATGTTCCTTTGGCTTTCGCTATCGTGCTCGCTAAACGATATCCTTTCGCGAAATCTGACATTTGCTCATGAGATCTGCTATCTGCTCGCGAAATCTTCTATCTGCTCGCGAGAGTCTTTTATAACCACAAAATCTTCATTTCCTGCCTAGCTCTCGCGAATTCCCGCCTTGTGCTCGCGAATATTCTCTTTGACTACAAAATCTTCATATTTTTCTCATGTTTTATGATGTCGTTGTTTATTACGTCATTCTTTGAATTATTTTGTGATGCTCGTGAAATGTTGTTGAAGAGTTTTAGGTGACGCTCGCAGAAGTGTCGTTAATCTCTCGTGAATATAATTGTGGCGATATTCTGGTCCTACATCTTGCCTCTTTTTTCTTGAATATTGCTTGAAAAGTAATCTTTAAGAAAAAAATTGTTGTTGTAGTAGTCTTTGATTTTTGTTGATGAAGGAATGAGCGAAAGAATACTGGACTTGAAAAGTATATACTTGCCTCTATTCTTTTGCGAAGTTCCATATCTTTGTTAAGTAAATAAGAAGTATTAACTCTTGAAGTGCTCGTGAAGTATGAAGTATCCCTGAAGAAATATAAGAAGTACTCAATCTTCAAAAAATAAGAAGTATCCGTCCTTTACTGAAAATCATAAGTATTGCCTCTGTTCTCGTGAAATTATTACTTCATTTTTGGAGAAAATCCTTGTCCATTTTGGAAATGATTCTTGCCGAGAAGATAAAGATCATAAAATGTTTTCTTGGTAATCCACAGTTGCCTCTGTTCTTTATCTATGAAGGAAGAATCCCTGAGAAAATGTTAAATGAACGAATTATTTCTGCCTCATCATATTCTGCGAAATAATCACTTCTCCTGCGAAATTCTTGAATAGTCTGCGATATGCTGGATGAGTTTGCAAATTTTATGAATGTTTCTACAAATTGATGAATTTTTCTGCGAAATTATGAATAGTGTCGCGATGAATAGTACCACGATGAATAGTTCCGCGAGATTGTAGATAATACTCTTGAGAAATTCTGAACAATACTTCTGTGAAATTCTGAATAGTATTTCTGTGAAATTCTGAATAGTATTTCTGCGAGATTCTAAATAGTACTTGCTATCTCTCTTGAAATTCTGAATAGTATTTCCTGCATTCTTAAAAGAAAATAGTTAAGTTTGAGATTATTCTATTGGTCTTATTTTGCCTTCCTAGTTAAAGGTCTTATTTTGCCAATTTTTCTTTTTGCGACAAAATCGCAGGACGTATTTACACTTTCATGTATTGACCCATTGATCTTGCCTTATCATAGTATTATAGCCTCTACAGGATATTTGTCATGCAACAATATGACAGGTCTAAATATTCTTGCGAACATGGAGTCCCATGACATTGCAGTCTTTCGCGATGAAATCACAGGACGTCTTCACATTTTCATGTAAAAACCGATTGATCTCACCTTAACTTTTTCTCTTATGGCTTTTTGCCTCTGAATAATTTATGCGACAATATGACATGCCTAAATGATCTTGCAATCTTAAAGCCCCATGACATTGTCGTCTTAAGACACTTATCAGCTCCATAATGGATGGTGCCGCCCTTATCTCCCCCCTGGTTGCCCCTTCAAGGAGGGCACATCGGACATACAAGACTAGCTCCTCCCATCCAGATTTACCAACAACCAGTTGTTTTCGCAGCCTCTTGTCCTTTATGCCTATATGGCTTATAGTTACAAGACTGCACCCTAAGTGGGGTTTTCTTCAGGCCAAGTGAATCATAGCCAAGACTTACCAAAGATGGCCAGGGTAGGTTCATCCGTCCCGGGAACCCTTGGCTAAACTGTGTACCTCGGCGCCTTGGTCATATTCTGCACTTCTTGGAAGAGATTCTCAGTCGTCCAACCAGGGTATAACCTTATAAAGCTGGAAATCAAAGATCTCTCTCCCGGATAGGTTTTCTTTAACCCCAACATCTGTATGACTCAGTTCCAGAGCGGTATAACCTTATCCCCCGAATCATATAAAGAGATACCCCCCTTATGACGTGCTCGTAGGTCTTACATTTGCCTCTTACGAAATTGTATTCGCGAACTAGGGTGCACGCCATAAAGGTTTGTCCCATTCTTTAAATCTCTGCGAAATTATAATCGCGTTTCTCGCGATATTTTCGCGTTTCTTCATTCTTTCATTTCTGTCAATTCGTATATAATCTTGAATAATCTCGCGATTACACTTGTAGCTCAGATAAAAATTTGTTTTGCTCATTTCTGTGAGTTGAAATATTCTTTAAAATATTTTGAAATCTTTGAAATATTCTTTGAAATCTTGAGATTTTATCGCATTTGTTAAACCAAAATTCTCTTTCTGTAAAATAAATATTCTAGAGAAATCTTTGAAATCTTCTTTGAAATCTTGCGATTGTATCGCGTATTTTGGAAATTTGAAATCTTAGAAATTTTGGCGATAATTTCGTTTTCTGTAATCTTTTGAAATCTTTGAAAATTTTGCGAGGGTATCGCTGTTTTAGAAATGAAATCAAATTTTTTTGAAATCTTAGAAATCTTTGCGATAGTTTCATTTATTGTAATCTTTGAAATTTTTTGCGATGATCTCATTTTTTATAATTTTTTGAATTTTTTTGAAATCTTAGAAATTTTAGAAATCTTGCGATTATACCACTTTTTGGTAAATTGAATCAAAAGTTTTTTGAATTTTTTTGAAATATTATAAATCTTAGAAATGTTCTTTGAAATCTGGCGACAATATAAATAAAAAATATTTTCATTTTCTGTAAGTAAAATATTCAAGGAAGTGGTACTTTGCTTTTTGACGATTTTCTGTTGCTGCCAGTTCTCGCGAAGTATTGGAGGCGCTTGAGAAATTAGAAGAAATGAGAAATAAACTTTTGACATGCCTCCTGCACCCTACCAATTGTTCTAACTCTCTCTTGCGAAATTAACTAGCGAAATTCTCGTCAACTTTCTTCATTCTTGTTGCTCTTATATGTATCTCCTCTCGTCAGGCAACTTTAGAAAAATCGTGAAAAAATATTATTGCAGTGAGGCTCGATCTTATAATATTAAGCTTCTTCTTCTCGCCAGTGACCAAATGTGCAAATTTTCTTTGTGAGCTGTATTCTCTGATTTTGGTTGTAAACTTCGCACGTTGGCATAACTCCTTTGCTAGTCGAGTTCTAACCAAAGTAAACGTTGTCTTCACCAAACATTTTACCAACGCAAACCCCACTATCATAAATTTTATTTGTTAATACCCATGCAAAATGGATGACATAAGATTCTCGTGAATATTAGCCCATGTGAGTATATCTGTCATGTGAATTTTAGTACTTCTCAATCATTTTTCTTTCTTCTTCGCCACTATCATTTTGCGAGTTGCTCGTGAATATTAAGTGTTTTCATATTTAATTCTATAGGAGAAAGTTCTATGAGATTTTTAACGTCATCCCATTAATTAATGTAATCTGAACAATGCCTTTCCCATTAATTTTGTCACGTGGATCACTTTTACATGTAAATTTTTCGTGTTTGAATAATGCCTTCTCTCACTTTTAGTTGCTGCCATTGTACTGTTAATATATCCCCTTCATTATCTTTACATTAGACAAATACGAAGTATCCTTGCTTTTAATGATGTAATCTCCCGGCGAAGTTGGCATCTACTCTTCTCCACCTATCAACTTCTTTCCTAACTTTGCCTCACTGTGTGTCTCTCTTTTTCTTCAAGTGTGCGTCCATTTCGCATAGTATTGATAATTCCTTCACCTTTTGGGATGTACTGTCTTTCAAAACGGTGTAAATTCTTCCCTTCAGTTTCATTTTATAAATGCCGCAAGTCTCTTGTATTTCCACCTTTCTTCCTTCTCGTTAGTTTTCCTTTGCCACCAACTCACGTTTTATTTAAGTTTTCTTCAAATCTGCTCCTGCTTCCCAACAATTCTGCTTCTCTTTCTCTGTATATATGTCTCTTAAATTGTGTTGGCTGTTGAACATCATTCTTTTCTCAAAATTTTCATATTTTCCCCTGTATCTCATAAATTCAATTGAATCCATCATTAATCTCTTGATCTTCGTCAATACAACCAGGTAGTGTTTCTAGCGCCAAAATGTAGTTGCAGGAATTCCTACAACACACCCCTTATAATATCTTGATAATAATTTCTAGATCTAAGTATAAAATTGGTGATAAAAATACTAAAATTATAAATGGACACCAAGATTTTTTACATGGTTCGATCAATGTGATCTACATCCATGGTTCTTCACTATGATTATTTAAATTTACATTTGATTTTACATTGATAATCTCCATTAATGGAGTTCTAGATCTAGTTTTGGGGGAAGAAGATGATAAAGAAAAATATATTCTCTCTCCTAAAAACTCTCTGCAAAATATCTCTCCCTTCTAAAATATTGTCCTGCTTTCTCTCTCCTGCTCTGCTCTTTATATAGGTATCTTCATAGTGGGTGACAACTCACATTCAATTTATCTTTCCCACTTTTTTAGGATTTTCGCTATGTTCCTTGCTGGCTCTGCTATCGTGCTCGCGAAATCTGATATCTGCTCGCGAAATCTGACATCTGCTCGTGAGATCTGCTATCTGCTCGCGAAATCTTCTATCTGCTCGCGAGACTCTTTTATAACCACAAAATGTTCATTTCCTTCCTTGCTCTCGTGAATTCCCGCCTTGTGCTCGCGAATATTCTCTTTGACTACAAAATCTTCATATTTTTCTCATGTTTTATGATGTCGTTGTTTATTACGTCATTCTTTGAATTATTTTGTGATGCTCGTGAAATGTTGTTGAAGAGTTTTAGGTGACGCTCGCAGAAGTGTCGTTAATCTCTCGTGAATATAATTGTGGCGATATTCTGGTCCTACAGGAGTTGAGTGCTTAAGACCTTACATCGTTAAAGCAACTCAAGATAGTGATTTTCTATCTTGGGATTCACGTGCGTCAACAGAGCTTCCTCCGTTTATCAGCATCTTGGGCATGGCCCATGGAAGCACCTTGGGCGTTGCTTCCCCTCCCTCGTGCTCGGGAAGTGCGATTTCCATCGTTACCACCAGCAAATCGTTGTGGTTTCGCCCTTCGTCAGGTGCTTCTGAAGCTGAGAAGCTAATAGGTATTTTCATCCACTCCTCTATGGGAGGTTCTTTTTCTATGCTAAAAACTCCGTCACCTTTGAAATCCCGCTTGTGGATTCGTCTTGTAATACCTCCCTCGGGTATGGGAGTTGTGTGGGTTGAGTGTGATATCGAGTTGCATCCCAAATATTGCGCCTCGCGTGGTATTTCTACGCGATGGACAGGTGCCCCTGTGGCTGGCTGAGTCGCTGGTTGCGATGTACTCTTGAAGTTTTCCTTCATCTACCATATCTTGCACCATTTTCTTCAGATCTCTGCAAGAGTCTGTGTGATGACTAAAAAACTGATGGAACTCGCAGAAGTCATTGCGGTTCTTAGCTCGCTCTGGCTGCTACCCCCTGTTCCAAGGATAAGTTATTTTGTGCTTCCCATCGATTTTATTGAGGATTTCGGATACGGGTGTGTTTAACTTCGTGTAGACAGGGTCTACAAATTTTTCCTTCTTACTTCGGGCTGGATCTCTCCCTTTTCATCCTCCGCTCCGATGTTTATCAAATTGGGTAGATTCATTGTTGGATCGTCCTGCTCCATGGATTGGTGCTTGAGAGTTCTGAGGCTCTACTGTATTAGTTCCTATGGTAGTTCCTTTCACCAGTTTTTCATAAGTGTCATCTTGAAGTTCTTCCAGGGCTATGTAATCCTCTTGGATCTCCCTCAGCTTTCCCAGATTTGGTGGCATGGTTTCATACATGCGGACAAATATTGGGACCGTCTTTCTCATACTATTTTTGAAGCCTAATATTGCAAAGGCCTCTGGGACCCTTCCGATCTCGGCGCACAGCTTCCTCCACCGTGTCACCAACGATCGGAGTGACTCATGTGTGATACCTAGAGCTGTTCTTGAGACTAACTTGCAGTGTAGATCACTACAATTGGTATCAGAGCACTCGATCTGAGTGACCTGTTACGATGGTAAACCAAAGAGAGTTTGATGACCTTAGCAGGAAGGTTACAACATTCATAAAAAATCAGGAGGAAGCTCAGGAAAAAGCAGCTGCACAAATTAAGAAAACGGAGGATCTACAAGCAAAGAATTCCTCAGATATAGCTCAGCTGGTGAAAACGGTTTCTGGAATTGGAGCTATCATATCACAAGAGGTGGAAAAAGCCATTATAAAGGTAGTACCGGAGGTGGAATCTGTAGTACAACCATCGAGGTCAAGTTTTAATGGTAAATTAGGCTTAGGAGGTAACCATAACTCTATCTTCTCCAATTCCTTTTCACAGCACCACATACCTAAGGTCGAATTTCCTAGATTTGGGGGTGTTAATCCCAGATCCTGAATCAGGAAGTGTAAAAAGTTCTTCCAACTTCATCCAATGGATGATGAGCAGAAGGTGCATATGGCTTCCCTTTACCTGGAAGATAGAGCTGATGTTTGGTTCCAGGACTATCAAGAAGGGAAAGAAGTTATTACTTGGGAAGAATTTATTATTGAGCTCACTTCTAGGTTTCAAGAGTTGGGTCATGATGATATTGTGGGTGAGTTCAATAAATTGAGTCAAACTGGTACTGTGCTAGAGTATCAAGAGATATTTGAAGAGCTCAAAGCAATAATGATTGCCAAGAATAAGTATCTTACTGAAGATTACTTTACCTCATGTTGGATCAGTGGATTGAAGGTGGAGCTGAGGATAGCAGTACAAATGTTTAGTCCAACTGGGTTGAGGCAAGCCATTCACTTAGCCAGAATGCAGGAAGCTCTCTTGGAGACTACTGCTAAGAAAAATAAAGTCACAAGCAGGTTACCTCTTCTACATATTCCAAACAATAATAGAGCCATGGTGACTTCTCCAAAATCAAGCACTCCTTCACCAAGACAAGGTACTTCCCCCAGTTCTATACAACCTCCCATTAGAAGATTATCTTATGCTGAAATGAGGTCTAGAAGAGAAAGAGGCTTGTGTTATAACTGTGATGAAGTCTTCAGTAAGGGTCACAGGTATGTTAAGCAACAATTATTTTTGTTAGCTGCTGATGAAGAAGACTATGCACCATCTGAAGAAGAGTCTCCTGACAGTTCTCCACTCATCCAAGAATTGGCTGAGGAAGAGGTAGAGATATCCTTACATGCTCTCTCAGGTAATGTCACTCACAATACTATCGAAATCAAGGGGACGTCTAGAAACAGAAAGCACCTTATAATATTGGTAGACAGTGGTACCACTCATAGCTTCCTAGAACCTGAAGTAGCAAAGGTTAGTGGGTATTGCATTGAGCCGACTGCTGCTTTCCAAGTAGCTATAGCAGATGGCAACAAGTTAACTAGCACAGCTAAATGCCCAGCTTTTCTTTGGAATATGCAAGGCCATCAGTTTTAGTTTGATGTGAGGTTACTTCCGTTAGGTGGTTGTGATATGGTATTAGGGGTAGACTGGATGAAAACTATTATCCCTGTGCAGTTTGATTTTTCCAAGCTATCCATTTCTTTTATTAAGGAAGGTAAAAATATTGAACTAACAGGAATGTCAAATACTCCTAGCATTTCCTTGATAACAGGTGAAGAATGTAATAAAATCTTGAGACATAAGAAAAAGAAAAAGGTATTCGTTGCCCAGCTATGTTCAATCAGAGCTATCAACTCAGATTCCACTATACCTGAGCCTCCCAAGCCCATACTCACCTCATTTGAGTCAGTGTTCAAGGAACCCAATACCCTACCTCTATTCAGAAAACATGACCACCATATTCTACTTAAGCCTCTATCAACTCCTCCAAATCAGAGACCATACAGAATTCCCTATGTGCAAAAAGAGGTAGTAGAAAGATTGGTGCAATAAATGTTAAATGCAGGACTTATCAAAACCATCCATAACCCCTTTTCTTCCCCAATACTGCTAGTAAAGAAGAAGGATAGAAGTTGGAGGTTCTGTGTTGATTACAGGAAAGTGAATGAGCTACCAATAAAGGATAAGTACCCTATCCCAGTCATTGAAGAGTTGCTAGATGAACTGGATGGTTCAAGGGTGTTCACTAAAATATACCTGAGAGCAGGGTATCATCAAATCAGGGTAGCCACCCCAGACACACATAAAACTGCTTTTAAGATACACCAAGGGCACTATGAGTTCCTAGTGATGCCCTTTGGTCTTACTAATGCCCATGCAAGCTTCCAAGCCTTGATGAATGATGTTTTCAAGCCCTACTTAAGGAAATTCATCTTAGTTTTCTTTGATGATATCTTGATATACATCCCTGATCTTGAAGCTCATCAACATCATCTTACCATAACCCTGTCTACCCTCAAGGAACATTCATTGTATGCTAAGCTAAGTAAATGTTATTTTGTCCAAACTCATATTGAATACTTGGGGCATATAATAAGTGTAGAAGGAGTATCTGGAGACCCTGAAAATATCTCTTGCATGAAGAAATGGCCCACACCAAAGACCATCAAGGAACTGAGAGGGTTCTTGGGTTTAACTGGGTATTATAGAAGATTTGTCAGAGGCTATGGGATGATTTGCAAACCTTTGAATGACTTTCTCAAGAAGAATAACTTCCAGTGGAATGAAACAACACGAACAACTTTTGAAAAGCTAAAAGAAGCCATGACCAGTACTTTAGTTCTTACCTTACCTGATTTCTCAAATCCATTTGAGTTATCTACTGATGCTTGTGACACTGGAGTAGGGGCTGTCTTGATGAAAGGCAAGAGGACAATTGCTTATTTTAGCAAAGGCATGGGTACCAGATTTTTAGCTCTCTCAACCTATAAAAAAGAAATGATGGCAGTGGTCATGGAAGTAAATAAATTGAGAACTTAATTGATGGGAAATCAGTTTATCATCTATACTGATCACCAAAGTATTAAGTACCTCCTAGATCAAAGAATTTACACCAACCTCCAACAGAGTGGCTTGCAAAGCTTTTGGGGTTTACCTATGAGTTGAGGTACAAAAAGGGAAATGATAATAAGGTGGCAGATGCCTTGTCCAGGGTGGCTAATACTGAAAATTCCAGTTGTCAAGCTATAACTCAGGTGCAACCTACTTGGTTGGAATAGGTCCAACAGAGCTACACAGAAGATCAGGTGGCTAAAGACATTATTTCAAAGTTGGTCATTCAAACTGAAGCAGTAGAAAACTACACTTAGCAACAAGGAGTTCTGAGATTCAAGAATAGAATATATATTGGTCAAAGTAACAACATCGGGAGAAAAAATTTGGAAGCAGTCCACACTTCAGCCATTGGAGGATACTCAGGGTCCCAAGCTAGTTATCAGAGGGCCAAACTCTATTTTACTGGAGTGGGATGAAGCAACAAATATTACAATTTGTAAAGGAATGTGACATTTGTCAACATCATAAGGGTTTCAACACCTTACCAGAAGGGCTCCTACAACCACTACCCATAACAGATTTAGCCTGGGAACACATCATCATGGATTTTATCACATGTCTACCCAAATCTGAAGGAAGGACAGTAATACTAGTGGTGGTAGACAGATTCACCAAATACAGCCATTTCTTGGCCCTCATCCACCCTTATACTGCTTCATCAGTAGCTAAGGTATTCATTGACACTATTTTTAAGTTACATGGGCTACCTAAATCAACTGTCTCTGACAGGGATAGTGTGTTTATGAGCAATTTTTTGCAAGCCTTGTTCACCAAAGTGGGAACCACCTTACACATGAGTACTTCCTACCATCCTCAGACTGATGGGCAAACAGAAAGGGTAAATGCCTTCTTAGAGACTTACCTCAGGTGTATGACAAGCTACAAACCCTCAAAATGGGTTACATGGCTATCACTCTCTGAATGGTGGTATAATACTTCTTATCACACCAGTCTGAAGCTCACTCCTTTTCAAGCTCTGTATGGAAAATCACCTCCTCAGTTTGGTATTCTGACTTCTCAAGATGGAGTTCATGCCACAGTTGAAGATTATCTGCAAAAAAGACAACTTATGAGTTAGGTGTTGAAAGAGACTCTAGAAATGGCTTAACACAGAATCAAGTAACAAGCTGACAAGAAGAGATCTGAGAGGTCTTTTGAAGTAATGGATTGGGTCTACTTAAGGTTACAACCATATAGACAAACTTCAGTCGAGCTAAGAAGGAATTTGAAACTTGCTGCCAATTTTTATGGGCATACTTCATCAGTAGCTAAGGTATTCATTGACACTATCTTTAAGTTACATGGGCTACCTAAATCAACTGTCTCTGACAGGGATAGTGTGTTTATGAGCAATTTTTTGCAAGCCTTGTTCACCAAAGTGGGAACCACCTTACACATGAGTACTTCCTACCATCCTCAGACTGATGGGCAAACAGAAAGGGTAAATGCCTTCTTAGAGACTTACCTCAGGTGTATGACAAGCTACAAACCCTCAAAATGGGTTACATGGCTATCACTCTCTGAATGGTGGTATAATACTTCTTATCACACCAGTCTGAAGCTCACTCCTTTTCAAGCTCTGTATGGAAAATCACCTCCTCAGTTTGGTATTCTGACTTCTCAAGATGGAGTTCATGCCACAGTTGAAGATTATCTGCAAAAAAGACAACTTATGAGTTAGGTGTTGAAAGAGACTCTAGAAATGGCTTAACACAGAATCAAGTAACAAGCTGACAAGAAGAGATCTGAGAGGTCTTTTGAAGTAATGGATTGGGTCTACTTAAGGTTACAACCATATAGACAAACTTCAGTCGAGCTAAGAAGGAATTTGAAACTTGTCGCCAATTTTTATGGGCATACTTCATCAGTAGCTAAGGTATTCATTGACACTATCTTTAAGTTACATGGGCTACCTAAATCAACTGTCTCTGACAGGGATAGTGTGTTTATGAGCAATTTTTTGCAAGCCTTGTTCACCAAAGTGGGAACCACCTTACACATGAGTACTTCCTACCATCCTCAGACTGATGGGCAAACAGAAAGGGTAAATGCCTTCTTAGAGACTTACCTCAGGTGTATGACAAGCTACAAACCCTCAAAATGGGTTACATGGCTATCACTCTCTGAATGGTGGTATAATACTTCTTATCACACCAGTCTGAAGCTCACTCCTTTTCAAGCTCTGTATGGAAAATCACCTCCTCAGTTTGGTATTCTGACTTCTCAAGATGGAGTTCATGCCACAGTTGAAGATTATCTGCAAAAAAGACAACTTATGAGTTAGGTGTTGAAAGAGACTCTAGAAATGGCTTAACACAGAATCAAGTAACAAGCTGACAAGAAGAGATCTGAGAGGTATTTTGAAGTAATGGATTGGGTCTACTTAAGGTTACAACCATATAGACAAACTTCAGTCGAGATAAGAAGGAATTTGAAACTTGCTGCCAATTTTTATGGGCATATCAGGTGTTGGCTAAAGTTGGGGCTGTAGCTTATAAGATAGCTTTGCCAGTTACCTCCAGAATTCACCCTACTTTTCATGTATCACAACTCAAGCTTAAGGTGGGAAATGGAGTAGTTCCTCAAACTCAGTTACCTGCAACTGATTCAGCAAGCAATATTAAGGTTATTCCCTTGAAGGTCTTAGCTTCCAGAAAGATCAAGAAAAACCAACAGGAGATACCTCAAGTGCTAGTACAATGGGAAGGAATGAATGAAGCAGAATCCACATGGGAAGATAAGCGATTCATGGCAGAGCAATTTGAAAACCTCATCCTTGAGGACAAGGATCTCTAGAAGCAGTGGGCATTTGTCATATCCCTGATAAATGGGCTACCTCCCTGTTAATGGCTATCCTTATGTGGGTGCCTTAATAAATATAATTTAAATTCTATCTAGTCCTTTTTACCATTGAGGTTGTAGTAAATGTTAGGGGCACCTGTGAGGATGGCATGTGCGCCAGTCCTGCCTCCTTTCTTCTTATCCCCTTCCTTGTTAGGAGAGAGGGCAATTATTGAATCTGTGAAGAAACTATTTCCCTTTATCTCTGTGTGATACCTAGAGCTGTTCTTGAGACCAACTTGTAGTGTAGATCACTACAGTCAGCTACCATCTTACCTTCAATTCTTATCTCTTTCTTTATGGGAGCATATCTCCTTGGTTTCCTGAAGCTGCGACCAATATCCTCTGAAGGAGTCTCATTACGAGTTTTACCAACATCTTCAGTTAAACCATTTTGAGAATCTCCATTACCATCTACAGGTAAGATATTAAGATTTAAGTCTTTCAAAGGAAGGATCCTCGATTCTGAGTTGGACCATTGATCGACTGTATGTTCTAAATCTTTCCACTCATCCTAATTAGGTACATTGGAACCCAATCCAGACATATCCTTTTCAGCCAACCTTTTCACATTAACATACTATAAAGGATCTGGAACCGAGACTAGTACCGGAACCGTACCTGGTACCGCATGTGTACCGAATGGTACCGGAACCGAGGTACATGGTACAGGCACCGGTCCAAAATTTTGGAACCGAGGTTAGGGAGGTACAGGTACTCGGCCTCGGCAAGAACCTAACCGTACCATGTGCACCATTAAATTATTTGGGATCTTCGCACTTCCACATAAATTTTTCCAAATATAAAGTTTCCGAGCTTCATCCAGCATCCCAATAATAACATAATATAAAACTATATGCAGAAGCGAGAAAATCGGTTTCAATTTGTCTGCTGAAGATGATTGTTTGACACGTTTGCATTCAAGGCATGTGGTTTTTTTGACGTACCTCATTTTAGCATTGAACTTGTCTTAAAGGCAAGGGCCTGTACATGTACTGACAATGTGCACTACTATTAAAGTATGAATTAATACAAACTAACAGTCATTATTAGCTTGACCAAAATACATGCAAGTATTGTAACCCTATCAAAAAACTAAGTTATCATCTTAGCCAACCATCACCTCCAGAAACTGAACTGGTGGAGAAAGTTGAGTATGTCATATTATGCAAAAAAAAAAGTGGGTAGTTCTCTGTGGCAATATCAACAACTGAGAGAGTACCTGCTAGCTGTGCAGTCTAACTCCAAACACAAGTAGTCCAAAAGCAGAACAAGGTGGGTGACATGAATATTTATCCCCAATAGTGGTGAGACATTTCTAATGGTTCTATCCAACTTGTTTTATCAAGAAACCTCAGATAGACCATTTATTCATTTAAAGAAAACTTAAAACCAATGGGGGAGTAGTTGTGGGTATCTATTATATCTTCATCATTGTGGCAAAATGCTGCTTCGATTCATGACTCCCATATGCGAGGAAGAATATAGACCCTTTGTATCCTAGGCGACCAGTTGTAAATCAGAATGGCCTGGTAAGGGGTACTCTTCAATAGAACCAATGGCTGATAATCCCTTCGTTTCATAATTAAAGTTAACACCAGAGGGTAGTTGCAATTTCTCCAAATTTGGCAAAATCATATCCCTGAAACCCATGCTCATGAATATGATGTTGCCACATGGAGAGTGTAAGATACTTTTGTTTATGTAGTCACATTCATCTTAATGTTCTCTGTAAGAGAAAGATAATGGGGGGAGTTGAAATATATGTTCATCGGTGGGAAATGATGCGAGATGGCAACTTGACAGTTCCTGTTTTCATTGATTCGGCTTCTTCCTAAACCAGGTAGAGGATAGCTTTCTGAGTAGGAGTCCAAGAAAGGAAAATATGGACCCTCACAAAGAGAAAAAACAGATGAAGACTGCAGCTAAGTTGCGCTATACTTGAGGTTTGAAGTTGTCTAGTTATAATCTTTTGATAAAGTACTTGAAGTGGGACTCCAATCCAATATGGTGATTGGAAAATTGCAAGAAAGATATTTTTCATTACCCGAATCATAGTCACGGTAACCCAAAAATTGAGTACATTGTTCACTTCTAAGTAGAGGTTCATTTAGATAATTAAGGTTATCCAACTCTTTGGAGCTTGACTTGTTACTAATGCCAAGTTGCTTTTCTGAATAATCCCAAAATGAATGCAGGTTTCAATGGATTGAGAAGTCCGATCTAGATTGCTTTAGTGAAGGATGTCCATATCCACTAAATAATTCTTTTCTATCTAGGTAGTCAATATCATAATCTGATTCCCTTGGGATCTGCAAATTTCAAAGTTTTCTAGCATCTGTAAGATCAAGATCAAAATCTGATTCCCTCATTATCTGCAGACTTCTATCTCTTTTATCATCTGTAAAATCATCAAAGTATCTCTTTCGACACTGAAGGTGAAATTTGTTGGCCTGCTGAGCTAAAGGAAAACCACAATTCTCAGTATCCAACTGCATGAAAATGGTCTCTCTAAACTGGTTGGACCAACAGTTTGACAAACCATTTTCTATGCAATGCTTAGCAAAAGGTCGAACAAAATTCACAGGCGAAGATGAGCTTTCAGGGAGCTCCTCCAGGGAAAGCAACTGAGACTTGGTGGTCGACACTGGATGCTTTGTCTTTTGAGTAGCATAAGTCTTCTATAGCATGAACCTTACATGTATCAAAGTTGATAATAGGGAGCACAACAAAATCACCGGATAGGTACATTTTACAAGTAGTTTTTCTAAGACGTACGACCAAATAAACCGTGCAAACTCGAGGTGTAAAAAAATCCATAAAGAAATTGGAACATACCATGCTTGCAGTTTTGTTGCTCTCAGGAATTAGCCGTTGTAGGAGAACTGATACCAAATCGTACCTGAGCAAATTTTGGTCAAGAATTAATAGGGGACGAAGAAGACAACATATCCAGTTAATGAACTTGTGTCTAACCCTTTTGATTGGCACTGGCTGATGTTACTAGATGAGAATTCCAAAGCCCAACGATGTAATTTCTTCCTCTTTGCTGCAAAGACTTCCACATTTCTGTTTTGTGCCCCTAAAATTCAACAACAAGTTTGTTGGAAAAGGCTTGTAATACCAATGCACAGTACTGCTGGCTGAAGTTATTAGAGTACTTACAAGTGCAGCAGTACATCCCAGATGTGTGTGCGACAAACATCAATTGTATTACACCAACAAAACATCGCGCCATATAAAAACTCCAACTCAGTAAAATACAGCTGTTACATGTTATTATTTGCTGAAGTTTATCGGGACTAGAAATGACCAATTGTTGGTCACAACCACATCAACAAATCTTTACTGCGAGATTCATTTACAGTTACAGAACATGGTAAAGAATATAGATCAAATGTCATGCATTATAATTCGACTTTTTGGTTAAACAAGAAAAATGAAGGTCTATACATACTAATATTTGTGGTGAATGAAATAGTTACTAGTAAGATAAGCACCATCGCTCATTTGTAGTACAAAAGAAAAGGAAAAAAAATGTTGTTTCATTGAGAAAATAAACAGAACAAGTATTGAAATTTATCCAAAAATGGTGTATACCTAAGTTCCTCGACTCCTCGGGTAATGACAGAGATGGCCGGGACATCTGAGATGATATGACTTTAATTGGTGTAACCATTGCAACAGGCATCAAAGACCTTCTCAAATCATCAAATTTAACAGGATTGCGTGTGTTGCTCAGCTCTGCATAGAAGATATAGTGCCGATGCCCCAATAAGAGTCATCAATATTACCACTGAAAAACATAAAGGCAATAAGCAACAAAGATAAGATCTTCTAGGAACCTACCTCTAACAGGGTTATTTGCTTCGGGGCTGTCATGTTTCTTACGTGTATATGAATTGAAACTACCATCAGCATTAGTATGAAGTTTCTTATAAAATACATATTCTGATGTTTTTGGTTCTTCAACTGCATATCACCTCGTCATTCAGGAAAAAAAAATCTGCACATCCCAACAAATTTTAGAAAATTTGTGTGAAATGCAATATACTCACAAGTAGGAAGAAGGGCTTCTTTCGCCGGTAGTGCATCATGATTAGGTTTTCCAATTAATGGACAATCAACTTTAGTCTCGGCAAACCTTACTCTTTTCGACATAAGAACAATAGCTTATCCACAAAAACACAAGTTTCATTGGTAACAACAAAAGATAAAAAGAAATCAATACATACAAACCCTTATCCATAACTCTAATTTTATTGAACCTGACGAAAAAGAATCTTTAATTCAGTACAACTACAACAAAACTTTCACGTACCAGGCACACATGAATCTGTTCAGCTACCAAAACAAAGGCATAAGGAATTACTTTGATAACAAAAAAATTGAAGAAATCATATTCCTATAGAGAATGAACCTGGTCTTTGACGAGGAACCCTAGAATTCAACCCGCTTAAGGACCTTCGAACTTCATGTAAACTTATATGTGAAGAAGTTCTGAATTGTTGTCGATCTTCAATATATGAATTTATCATTGTTTCCATTCTCCTGACTCCCGGAAACTCTAGCCTGATCTCCTCCAATTGAACATATCAGAGAGTTCAAGATTGTTGGAAATGGGGGCATTTGTTTGCCTCTGTTTTCCCAAATATCCAATTTTACACGAACACACTCACCAAGCCACCTAATGCCATGTTACGGAGAGTGCGAATTTGTGCACACTCCTTGACGAGTGTGCACGTAACATTTTAATCTCAACCATTGATTCTATTTAGAAAGTTATGTAACGAGGGTTGTGATTCTAAATATTGAGGGTAATGTGGCCATCAGTTAAATAATCAACCAATCATAAGATTATGTGAAATATACACTCGTTAGAAGAGTGTGAACAAATTTGGACTAGGTTACGGCGGGTTCGTATGGTAATTACACGAACACGCAAGCCGCCTACTTGGCATTTGGTTTGGGCGGTTCCTTTAATAAGGAATCTATTATAAGGGTTTCACATTTTAATAGAGGGGCTTCACATATAATTTTGGTGACTGAAAAGATGGCTATGGGGTGTCTTGATGACATAGTAAATTCCTAAGTTAACCTCCATCTAAAATAAATACCCCAAAACTAAAATAAAAAACTAATTCTAATACAAAAATATGTTCATCTTTTTTTTCTTCTAAACTTCCTTTCGATCATCAACCGTATATCTTTCCATCTTTTTTCCAATTGATCATCATCTTCGATTAACCGGTGATTCGAAAAACTTATGATTGTCGATGGAAATTTTCTATAACCATAACCAACAAGCTAGACATTAAGATCATGAAATATTACGGTTAAATTGATTGAAATCAGGAGAAAAAAATTGGATTGTATATTCATTTCTAGTTAGGTATTCTTAATTTTGGAAGCTATTACGGTTAGGAAACAAAGAACTCCAAACCCTAAACCAAAGAATTAGAAAGAAAAAAATTATATTTGCGGTTGGGTTCAACTCCCATGAAACCTAACCGTAATAATTCCTAAATTGTAAAAAAAAAAAAATCACGGTTGGGTTTTATTTATTTTTAACTAACCGTAAAAATTCAATATAGAGATATTCTAAGAGCATCTTCAATAGTGGGTGTTAAAAATCCTACGTGGAATTTTTATTAAGATCCTTATCTAGAAGGATTTACACATAGAGAAAATATAGGATCTTGTAACAAAGAGCTTCTCCAATGGTGAATGTGGATCTTTCATATGTGGCATCACTTTTAAGACATCTTATAGGTATAAATTCCTAAATATTAGGAGAAAATAAATTTTATCTTCAACCTTTAAAATGATGTATCATTCTTTTACTTAATTGTAGGCATATGATTGGTTAAAATTATTGAATTTTTTGTTTTTAATGATTTTTATTAACAAAAATGTGACTAGGATGGGAAGACATCCTCTAAGTGAATGTCTAAAACTAGAGGTTGACTTAGAGGATGTCTAACTTTTTTTTTCCACATCATCCTCACATCAATGGGTTGGAGAATATTTTTTATAAAAATTGTTGTGTATCATATGTGGATGAAGACTTTTTTTCTTCACACATATTCCATTGGAGAAGCTCTAATAAACCATCTCCAATAGTATAAAGGTTTAACCCTTAATAAGTCTTATGTGATGAAATCTTAACCATTTAACCATATTTTAATTAATTATTAAAAATCAAAAATATGACATGGAGGTCATTGTGAAAGTGTAAATAAGACTTTCTTTAAAACCTTCAAAATTAATATTTCATCCCTCTTGTTTTGTTGGACCTACTGTTGGAGATGAATTTGTTTTAAATGGAGATGAATTTGTTTTAAATGAATGTCTAAAATCTTATGTGTCATTAAAAAATAAATCTTTCACCTTCTGTTGGAGATGCTCTTAAGAAGAATAAACCACTGTAGGAGGAAGGGCTTCTTTCGCCGGTAGTGCATCAGGATTAGGTTTTCCAATTACTGGACAATCAACTTCAGTCTCGGCAAACCTTGCTCTTTTCACCCTCTTCATGTCTACTTGGACATAAGAACAACAACTTATCCACAAAAACACAAGTTTCATTGGTAACAACAAAAGAAAAAAAGAAATCAATACAAACAAACCCTTATCCATAACTCTAATTTTCTTGAACCTGGCAAAATAATCTTTAATTCAGTACAGCTAAAACAAAAATTTCACGTACCAGGCACATACGAATCTGTTCAGCTACCAAAACAAAGGCCTAAGGAATTACTTTGATAACAAAAAAATTGAAGAAATCATATTCATATAGAGAATGAACCTGGTCTTTGACGAGGAACCCTAGAATTCAACCCGCTTAAGGACCTTCGAATTTCATGTAAACTTCTATGTGAAGAAGTTCTGAATTTTTGTCGATCTTCAGTATCTGAATTTATGATTGTTTTCATTCTCCTGACTCCCGGAAACTCTAGCCTGATCTTCTCCAATTGAACATATTAGAGAATTCAAGATTATTGGAAATGAGGGGATTTGTTTTCCTCTGTTTTCCCTAAGTATCCAATTTTACACGAACACACTCACCAAGCCACCTAATGCCAGGTTACGGCAGGTTCATATGATAATTACACGAACACACAAGCCGCCTACTTGGCATTTGGTTTGGGCGGTTATAGGGGCTTCACATGGATTTTTGGTGACTAAAAAGCGGGCTATGGGGTGTCTTGATGACATGGTAAATTCCTAAGTTAACCTCCATCTAAAATAAATACCCAAAAACTAAAATCAAAAACTTAATTCTAATACAAAAATCTATTCCTTTTTTTTTTTTCTAAACTTCCTCTCGATCATCAACTGTATATCTTTCCCTCTTTTTTCCAATTGATCATCATCTTCTATTAACCGGTGATTCGAAAGACTTATAATTGTCGATGGAAATTTTCTATAACCATAACCAACTAGCTAGACATTAGGATCACGAAATATTAGGGTTAAATCGATTGAGATCAGGAAAATAAATTGGATTGTATATTCATTTCTAGATAGGTATTCTTAATTTTTAAAGCTATTACGGTTAGGAAACAAAGAACTCAAAAGCATAAACCATAAACCAAAGAATTAGAAAAGAAATTATATTTTGTTACGGTTAGGTTTGTAACCGTAAATATATTTCCCGTTGGGTTCTACTCCCATAAAACCTAACCGTAATAATTCATGAATTGTAAAAAAAAATCACGGTTGGATTTTATTTATTTTTAACTAACCATAAAAATTCAAAATAGAGATATTCTAAGAACTAAAATAAAAAAATTAATAATATAGAGATCGATAAAAAAAAAAAAAAGATATTCTAAGAAGAATAAATCACTGTAGATCTTCTAGGAACATATTTTTTTAATCTTGAGTAAATAAATAAGGAAAGTAATTTGTTATCGAAGATTCTTAAACAAAAAGAGATTTTTTGAAAAAATTTCAGGAACAATAAATCTCATGTGGGACCGGGTGCCATGCGGGATCAAAAAAAATCCTTTGATTTTTCCTAAACAAACTGGCTCAAATCTTTAATTCCAAAACTAAACTAAAGACGTTTCAGTTAAAAACGTTAATATATTGAATATGTCATTACAGGTTTTGATCTTAGTGGTTAACACCGATTCATTAAATATTTATTGTTGTTATGGAACAACCTTGCACGGTGTCACACCTTCAAATTCCTCAGAATTTTTTTCTGCGAAAGCATAACCCGGCAGCACAATGGTTCTGTGAATAAAGCTTCACCCACTTGCACTTCAGCCTTATAAGTTTCCACCTTTGCAAACATCCAACTAGTCAGGTTAATCAACGTAAGTCTTTTAAAGCCTTCTTTAACTTCTCTAAACTCATCAAATGCATCCCATAATACATTCAATTCTTTGCCATACTTTACCAACAACAATCAGCCAACCAAGAACACTTAGAACATGACACAATCAACTCTTTTATTGCATCAAAGGGAAGAAATACAAAACTTGCCCGCTTGGGGACTTACACAGACTTGTTCACTCCTAAACCAAGTCTAAGTCTTACAAAAACTCTCCTATTCACTCACATATGCAACTCACTCTCACATATGTTAGCTTACTCTCACACAGGCTAGGTTGCCGAATTTCCCATGCCTTAGGGCTATTTATACAGCAGCTTTGTGTTATGGTTGATGTACTGATATGAATGAGAGTGATAGAACAAGGAACATAAACCCAAACTCTGGCCGCACTAGACCTAATTTCTTCCTTCAATAATTTTCTTAAATTTCAGTACAAGGGAAAGTGAGACTAAATACTACAAAAACCCTACTAAGAGCATCAACGGCTCAAGCCAAGACGCGTGGACAGTTTCATTGTCACACGATGCTCATTAACTTAGTGACTAAGGAACTCTAATTACGCTAATCATTACTCAATACAAAATGGCTAAGGGCATCCCCCCTGTACGGGCATATGACAATACCCCGATCTTGAGAACATCCTGGTCCTCAAGGATGAAATTTGGGGAAATGAGCTCTGACGTGTGACGTGTCCTCCCAAGTGGCGTCTGCAGCTGACGTGTGAGACCATTGTATGAGAATTTGAGGGACGACAGAATATCCCCGGTGTATCTCTCTGGTGCCGAGCAAGGCCACTGGTTTCAGAATGATGGCACCATCAGCGTCAGTCTGAGGTAGTGTGGGAGCCGTGATAGCTGCAGAGCCAATGCGCTTTTTAAGCTGTGAAACATGGAACACAGGGTGGATCTGAGATGAAGAAGGTAGTTCCAGTCTGTAAGCTACTTTGCCAACTTTGGCAAGGACAGGGAAGGGACCATAGTAACGTGCGGAGAGCTTGAAGTTTCTGCGTAAGGCGATGGAAGACTGACGATAAGGCTGCAGTTTTAAGAACACTAAATCTCTCACCTCGTAATTCCGGTCAGTTCTCTTCTTGTCGGTAAAAACCTTCATCCTCTCTTGAGCTTTATGTAAGGAGTCTTTTAAGAGCTCTAGCATGGTATCCCTTTGAGTTAAATAAGACTCAACAACATCTACAGAAGTAAGGGATTCATTTGGAAAGGCAAGATGTGGGGGTGAATAGCCATATAAAGCCTTGAAGGGTGTCGTGTTCAAACTGGTGTGATGATTTGTGTTGTACCAGAATTCTTCTAAGGTCAACCATCTGAACCATTGCTTGGGTTGGTGTCCTGTCATGCACCTGAGATAATTCTCCAAGCAGGCATTTACCCTCTCTGTTTGACCATCTGGCTGAGGATGGTATGCATAACTGAGTTGTAAGCTGTTGTTTAGTGCCTTGAACAATTCTTTCCAGAAGTTGCTTGTGAATATTTTATCCCTGTCTGACACAATGGAGGTGGGCAGTCCATGCATCTTGAATACATGGTTAAGGAACTCATGAGCCACAGTGGAAGTTGTAAAAGGGTGAGTTAAGCCAATGAAGTGGCTATATTTAGTAAGCCTATCAACCACAACTAAAATGACATCTTTTTTGTTGGAGATTAGCAGCCCCTCAATGAAATCCATTGTGATATGTTACCAAGCTTGGGATGGAATTGGTAGAGGCTGTAATAACCCTGCAGGGAGGGTGTGTTCTCCTTTATTTCTTTGGCAGACATCACAATGACTCACTAACTGCAACATCTCCTTCTTTAAACCCTTCCAATAAAAATGTCTCTTGGCCCTGATGTAGCTACCTTGCATTCCTAAATGTCCACCCACAGCAGAGGAGTGAATAGATTGTAATATAGTATACCTTAGGTTGTTGGTAGTACCTACATAGATTCTCCCTTGATATCGGAGAATACCCTCTGTATAAGTAAAGTGGGGATCAGAATATGGAGCTACCAGCAACTGAGGGATGAGAGTGGAAGCCCAGGCATTATTTTCATAGCTGTGAATAACTTCTTGTGCCCAAATAGGAGAGGAGACTGACATAGATGAACAGTGAGAGTGAGTAGGTAGCCTGGAGAGTGCATCTGCAACTTTATTTTCCATGCCCTTTTTGTAATGGATTGTGTAATTAAATTCTAGTAACTTCATAAGCCATCTTTGTTGTAAAACTGTGTTGATATTCTGATCCATGAAGTATTTAATGCTTTGCTGATCAGTGTTAATAATAAAGTGGTGGCCAAAAAGATAGTGTCTCCATTTTGTTACTGCCATGATCACTGCCAAATGCTCTTTTTCATAAGTAGACAGACCTAAGGATTTAGGGCTAAGAGGTTTGCTGTAGAAGCTAATAACCCTGCCTTCTTGCATCAAAACAGCTCCCCCACCCAAGGAGCAAGCATTTGTTTCCAAAATAAAAGGTTTAGAAAAATCAGGAAGCACTAATACTGGAGTGGTACACATGGCTTGTTTGAGTTGCTGGAAGGCTTCCTCTGCACTTGGGGACCAGTGAAAAGCATTCTTCTTTAAAAGGTCGGTAAGTGGCTTACTAATGAGGCCATAATGTTGGACAAACTTCCTATAATAGACAGTGAGCCCCAGAAAACCCCTTAACTCCTTAAGGCAAGTTGGTACATGCCATTGTTTCATACACTCAATCTTTGCTGGGTCAGCAACTACCCCATCTGCTGTGATGATGTGACCTAAATAACTCAAAGAGGACTAAGCAAAGCAACACTTAGAGAATTTAGCATAAAGCTGGTGATGTCTAAGTAATCCAAGAACAATAGAAAGATGTTGTACATGTTCTTCCAATGTTTGGCTGTATATAAGTATATCATCAAAGAAAACTAAAACAAATCTTCTTAAGTATGGTCCAAAAACTGAGTTCATAAGAGACTAAAAAGTTGCTGGTGCATTAGTGAGGCCAAATGGCATCACTTTGAACTAAAAATGACCATGGTGTGTCTTGAATGCAGTTTTGTGGATGTCTTCTGAAAATAATCTGATTTGATGGTAACCAGATCTTAAATCAAGTTTGGTAAAGAACTTAGAACCAAACAACTCATCTAATAATTCATCAATGACAGGTATAGGGTACTTATCTTTGATTGTGAGCTCATTAAGCTTCCTGTAATCCACACAAAACCTCCAAGAATTGTCTTTCTTTCTGACTAAAAGAATTGGAAATGCATAAGGACTATGACTGTCTTGGATGATGACATCCTGAAGCATTTCCTCCACCAATGATTCAACCACTGCCTTGTGAATATGAGGGCATTTATAGGGTCTGAGGTTAACAGGTTGAGCACCAGGTTTGAGAAGGATTTTATGATTTAAGGTTCTCTGAGGGGGTAACTGAGTAGGTGCAGAAAAGACATCTGAGAATTGATCCAATACTTCTTGTATTGGTGTTGGTGTCATAGGTGGTTCAACTGAGAGGGCAAAAAACTGACCCACAAAGGCAGGTGCATTGGTTTTAATGAATTTGTGAATAACATGACCAGTAGCCATCCTAAAAGAGGGTTTATTTGAAATACCAGTAAGAGTGATGTGATGTCCCAGGTGAGTGAAAGAGATGGTTAATGTATAAAAGTTAAACATTACATCACCTAGGGTTTTGAGCCAGTCAGCTCCCAAAACCATATCACAGCCTCCCAAAGCAAGTACATGAAAATCAGCATGAAACTTGTGGTCTTGCATCTGCCATTCCATTTGCTGACATACTCCTGAGCTGGTAACTTTGTCACCATTTGCAACTGTGACTAATAACTGAGAAGTTGGCTGAACAGGGCAGAATAATTTGGTAGCTAAAGCAGCATCAATAAAGTTGTGAGTACTGCCTGTGTCTACAAGAATTTTCACTGCTTGTTTCTGGAGGTGCCCTGGAATTCAGATAGTTTTAGTGTTGTGAAGCCCATTGAGAGCATGGAGGGATATTTCCATGTATTTTTCCACCACAGGAGTGGGCATCTCTTTTATAGGTGTTTGGGTGTTACTTTCTTGAGATGGCTCCTCCTCAGCCCATACCATAAAAAGTTGTTGTCTCTTGCATTTGTGACCATACACATATTTTTCATCATAATTATAGCATAAATTCTGAGCCCTCCTGTGAGCCAATTGTTCTTGAGTTAAGCTCTTAATTAGTGGAATATAAGTTGATTTATGTGGGTTTGTGGGAATTGAAGAGGAAACTACTGGTGTAACTGGGGTTTTGAAAGGGGGGGGGGGTCTAGGAAAGTATGAAGAAGTAGTTGGTTGTTTGTTGATGAGGGGTTTTGGTGGAGAAAGAAGAGATTGTTCTTTGAGTCTGGCTAAGAAGAAGGCTTGGGATAAAGAGGAGGGGTTATGCATACGCACTGAATTACTAATCTCTGGTTTTAATCCACTAATGAAGCTCAGGATAAAGTATTCCTCATCTAGAGAGGAATTTTTTGAAACCATCAAGGCTTTGAGTTGTTCAAATGTTTTGAAGTATTCCTCCACAGTAGTGTTTTGAGTTAATTTATTGAAACAGCCCACATAATTATCATTAGCTAAATCTTCAAATCGACGAAAAATATGGTTAGAAAACTCAGACCAGGGAACAGATTGTTTACCAGAACAGTAGTCGAAAAACCATGAATCGGCACGACCATCCATATACATAGAAGCAAACTCAGTCTTGTGAACGTCATCCATTAGGGGCATCTGAAAGAATCTGTCACACTTCCGTAACCATGCTCTGGGATTCTCTCCATCAAATCTTGGGAAATCCAGTTTGGCTGGTTTAAGAGCGTTAGCAGGTGTACCCTCTTTACTGTGAGAGTGACCCGTCAATGGAGTACTACTTTCACCCACTTAAGGGGTGGGTTGTCCTTGAATATGCTTTAAGGTGTCTTCTGAGAGTTGTACTAGACGATTCATTAAGATCTGATGTGATTTAGCATCTGCTTCACGTTTGAGCTCGGATTGTTTCTGAAGTTCTGCAAGATTCGTCATGATACGTGACAACTCTTTGGTGGTGATGTCAACATCTTTAATGGTTGGACCGCCGGTCATTAGAGAGGATCAGGAATAAACTGGCTGATACCACTATTATGGTTGATGTACTGATATGAATGAGAGTGATAGAACAAGGAACATAAACCCAAACTCTGGCCGCACTGGACCTAATTTCTTCCTTCAATAATTTTCTTAAATTTCAGTACAAGGGAAAGTGAGACTAAATACTACAAAAACCCTACTAAGAGCATCAAAGGCTTAAGCCAAGACGCGTGGATAGTTTCATTGTCACACGATGCTCATTAACTTAGTGACTAAGGAACTCTAATTACGCTAATCATTACTCAATACCAACCATTTTGCATCCCAAAATGGCTAAGGGCAGCCCCCCTGTACGGGCATATGACACTTTTCTTGGCCAAACCGTGCATAACCGTTACACACGTTAGAGACAACCATCTGTCTCGGGGAGCAGTTCCATAACCGCAAACTACCATGCCAACTGGCCAGTTCACCTTTAACTTGTGCCAATCGTCCAACACATGTTCTCTTGGCAGTTAGAACTCTTTTCCCACGATTATAAACTCCTTTATAACCGTTCCACTTTGTCTTGCGTCATTAGCATGCTTGTGAAACTCATAACCAACTTGTAACCGTCAGTTGAGCCGTATTGCACCACCTGTTTTGGCATACTGGATTTTGCCACGCTCCAACATTCATCCATCTTGGCCCTGCATGTTTATTATTCTGAACTCATGCACATACACTCTTTAAGCTTTACTTGTCGAGGCCAACTCCTTAAGCTCACTCTAGTTACTTGTGCGTCATATTTGCTTCACTACGCCAATTAGCATGACACCAGCAATGCAACTCTTGCATTACCAACTTGTTTGGATTATCCAAGATTTAGCCAACCTTGAACTGATGCCATAGACCAACTCTTATTCTATTTCACTTTACTTCCATCATCCTTGAGTTTGGGCCAACTCAACTTCACGGATATGCCTTAATGCCAACATCGCATGTTGCATTAGTCACTTTGGCCTTGTCTTGCCTTCTCCTTAATGAATCCTTATTGTGTCGGCCAATATGCTTCATTCCTTAGACAAATGTATTTACAATGAAGTGCTACACTTGCACTTCATTGGCCCTGTGGGATCATGCTATCTTAAGCACTTAACAGTCTATATAGCAATACCGCTATTATGGCTTGATATTGCGCCATTACGGCGGACTTCTGGATTGGCCTGTAACTCTGTGATGCATTATAATTATGCATCACTTGCAACACCGTAATAGACCTCCCCCACCTAATCCGTTCAATGCCCTCGTTGAACGCAACCAAGTATATCCAATATACTTGTGCTTCGGCCTTTGTACACTTCCTGAGAGCCACTCTTAATTCAAAGCAAACTTGTTTGGCCTTCCTTCTTTCCAAAACTTTATGCCTCGTACCACATGCCATCACTTAGATTTACTGCTTCGCCATTGATATCATATCTTGAGTCGCTTCTCGGCGTCATGCACTACGCTTACGCTGCTACTCAAATCATGCATCAATACCCAAATGCAAATCTGAAATTCTTCTTAGCCAACTCCTCCAAATTTTGGCCTGAATTTCGCCTTGAATCATTTGCGCCTAAGTGTACGCACTTAATGATTCTTCTCAATTGGATCACCATGATCATTGCCATCGTTTCCCGACTTTGCCTCTCCCTTAACGTGACAAGGACTTATAAACGAATTGGCTTCATTTTCAATCAATTTTGTTAGGAACTTTCCGTTGAACTGTTGTTCTCC
>JAJJWX010001669.1:0-18290 GCA_023529315.1 Papaver bracteatum
GGAAAGGACTTATAGGAATGAAAAGTTATAGCTTGAGGTATATTTGGGGTACCCTCGCCTTTTCAGTTTAGTCTAATTTGATTCCGGATAAGGGAAACTAAGTTAATTATTATGATCGTAGTTAGACTTATCAAATTGAAGGATTCAGTTTCAAGTTTAATTGAATGCCTTGACAAGAAAAACTAGTTAACTAACCTAGTGCGTGTCTTGTCTAAAGGAAAATGTCTAAGTTATTGTCTGAATAATTAGAACCTGATGAGAGAAATAAAGTTAGTTCTGATCTTAATTTATTTTGGTTTTATCGAAATAAGCGATTGTATGTTTGCAATCGGTTTAACAAGGGAACTAAGTTTCTTAGTCAATTTGTTAAACTATTGGGAAAAATTGCTTCAAGCAATTATTTTCTTGATAACATATTAAAACTAAATTACTTGTAGTTTCAGTTTTAATATTGGTTATCTAAAGTGGTATGTGAAACCTTTGTGCTTAACTCTTATAGGTTGTATACATGTCTTTTAGATTTGTAAGATCCTTTCGGTTTGAGTTTGACCTTTATTTTCTCGAACCTTTGTCATTCTGTGACAAAAAGGGGTAGAAATATATGGAGTAAACAAGTGATTTGCAATCACCAAGGAACGAACAATTGTGCTTATACGCTATATCTAACAAAAGAGTAAAGCATTGACTAAGGGGGGGGATACATATCATATTGTTGTGTAGTTATCTTGACTACAAAAGGGGAATAAAAAAGATGTTCAGATTAAATATATACCTATCTTACCTTTAGGGGGAATAAAAGCTTTGTTATTCATATGTCAACAACGACATTTATTAATTGAATATATGCAGGTTATTGTGCTGTTGAAACTTGGAATCAATTGTATGTAAAATTTAGTTCTTGTAATTTTTTTATCCATATGTATTAAGAGTTTTGTCACTAAAATTGATAAAGAGGGAGATTGTTAGAGCATAGCTCGGTTGAACCCACCAAGCGTTGGTATATGTCAAGTTTGATTGTCATATTTTAGTGTGTCAAAACTCATCTAAGAGTCGCTTGATTATGTACTAGAGACAACTTCGTTTATGTTAGACTAGAAAGTATAGGAATGTTGAGACATACAAGAAGTAACGAACTACAACAACGACACCATCCTTCCTCTTGTGGTTAGTAATATTGACTTGAACTGTTTCATTCCTAACATATCTTTCAAGTCGTGATATATTGAAAACATAACTGTGAAGCTGTATATTGGATATATTACTCTAATAGTGATACATGATCACATGATCATAGTATTAAGGAATTAGACTACGACATATAATGCTTATCTTTTGAACGTCGTAGATCTGACATCGACATAATTTTATGAATGTTGTTATGATTATATGAATGGGTAATGGTGAAGATTTTATACAAGGAAATAATGTTTTACATTTGTTTAAAGGAATTACATTCATGAACTTGTTTTATGAATTGAAGGGGAAATTGCTAGGCTTATTGGTATGGCTATTCATTGCAAATATTTGGATTACCAATATGTGTGAGATGGCAAAACCAATTGTAACTTTGTTATGTATCTTGGTACTACTAATCACTATGCCTGACTTAAGTGTTAGAGCACTGCTCGGTCAAACTCGCATGCGTTGCTATCTCAAGCATGTTTGTCAATCTTAGTGATCAAAACTATAAAGTCTTGATTTCTAGTCTATTATAGCTAAGGTCTCGGACTAGAATAGAAAGTGTAGTTGAGCTCAAGAACTCCATGGCGATTATCATACAAGACGAATGACTACTCAAGGAACCAGTGGATTTTCATCAACTAAAAGGTATATGGAGACTTGAACATATCTATCACTCAAAATTCTATCTACTTTGTCTCCTATATTGAGACAAAAGTCGTTTTACTATATAGACTAAGAATATGAACATGTGACATTTCGAGTTGAGTATATCTTTATTATCTATTTATCGAAATGGGTGTTGGTAAAGCTTTCTCTTTAGCCAAGTTCATCTTTGCCTAGTGACGAAAGTCATGTTATGTTTCAATCACTTTGGAAATCGCTCTGACGAAAAATAGTTTGTGAATAACAACTATATAATTCCCTCTGAGAATGTTTTAATGATTGAAATGAGAGTTTAGACAATATAACCATTGTAGGATATAAACTTTGTTGTGGCAACATATATATGTATAAGTCCTTAGCACTTGAACCGAAGTTTCCGAACTTTGTTGATCAAGTGGAACCGGAACGTGAGCAATCAACTCAGTCCGCGAACTGGCGTAAGTTCTTGAACTCGAGAATATATGCTGAAGTTGAAGCTTAGGTGAAGTCCGCAAACTGAAGGAATTTCTTGGCCCGAGAGATTATGCAAGAGTTTATTAACTTCAACCGGTTAGCTTGAGTCCGCGAACTCAAGAGGTTATGTCTGAAAACGTTGTTCGTGAACTTATCTTAAATTACTAAGGAATTCTTTTGCAAACCTTGGCTTTATAGTTCATGAAATGATTCGAGTGAATCACATCGTTCTTGGTTCAATCGTGTCTCTTGTAATACTTGGGATCTCATAGCAATTGAACAACTCTCTAACTAGTTCATTTGAGTCATTTGGACTAGTTATGGTGAAGAAGAATATGGTTGATATGAAAGTTATCATTTGGCTAACCATTTGGTTAACTAATATTGAACCAACCATTGTACACGTTTGGGTACAGTTACACAAACCCAAAACGTCAAGTACATGTGTGTATGGCAAGCTAAGTTTTCGATATAACGGTTGAGAGATATTAGCTTGTATCTAATCAGGTTTTCATATAACGGTGAATATTGAATGCTTTGTTACTAAGCTAACATTGATTGCAATCCCTGATTTGAAAGAATATATAAGGGAGAACTCTAGCAATTAGGAAACTTAATCCTCACACATTCTGTGTGATACTAGTTTGCTAAAGCTAGAGTCGATTCTCCTTTAACCTTTGGTTTTCTTCTTGTAAAACTAGGTTAACGACTTAAAGACTTCATTGGGATTGGGAAGCCAGACCGATACTACTTTTCTTGTAGTTGTGTGATCTGATCTTGTTGTTTCTATCATACAAGTACAATTGTAATAATTGGCTTGAGATTTTTATCTCCGATAGGCAAGATAAAAGTAGTCACAAACATCTTCGTCTCATTGTTTGTGATTCCTCAATAATATTCTTCGCTGCGTCGATTAACTTCATTATGAGGTGATTGATGAAACTGAGTTGTTCTTCGGGAATATAAGTCTGGTTTTATCGATTGGTTCATGTTCACCTTGATTTATCAAAATACGGAACAAAACTTGTAGGTTTATTCGTGGGAGGCGAATTTATCTATTACCTGTAGACTTTTCTGTGTGAGAAAAATTTGTTTATTAAAGTCTTCGACTTTGGGTCGAAGCAACTCTTGGTTGTGGGTGAGATCATCTAAGGGAATCAAGTGCGCAGTATCTTACTGGGATCAGAGGTGTAGGAGCATAACTGTACCTTTGATCAGTGTGAGATTGGTTGGGGTTCAACTACAGTCCAGACCGAAGTTAATTTGGAGTAGGCTAATGTTTGTAGCGGCTTAATATAGTGTATGTTTAATCTGTACTAGGTCTCGGGGTTTTTCTGCATTTGCGGTTTCCTCGTTAACAAAAAAAATTGGTGTCTTTGTTATTTCTTTTCCGCGTTATATTTTTATATAATTGAAATAATATATGTTGTGCGTTGTTCAATCAATTAGAATATCCGACCATTTTGGTTGTTGTTTTAAATTGATTGACACTTGGATATTGGTCTTTGGTACCATCCAAGTTATCTCTCTTTGATTAGACTCGTGAATCATATTTGCTTGAGTTAATCAAATTGAGAGATTGAGATAATAACTCCTTGGGTATTTTCTATTGATTGAGTCTAACTGTCTAGTTGATTCTCTAAAAAACAACTCGGAGTTGTCTATACAGATTGCTAATCGAAATATTGGGTGGTGTTGTTAGACCCCCGCATTTTCAATTGGTATCAGAGAAGGCAAACACGTTAAAGACCTTACAAGTCTGTGTTTGTAGCGATCTGACTCTATGGACAAGAGTAGTATCTATGATAACGCAACACCATTAAGAAGTCACTTAGGTAAGGCTCAAAGCCTTGAAGCTTCTGGGAAAAACTTTGTCAACTGTCTTGTGACTGAATCTACATTTGACTGGGAAAAATCTCTTGATGATAAATTGGATGACCTTTCAGTTGACAGTGATTCAGAGGAAGTACCAAGTATAGATGAGGAAGTCTCACAATATATCAAGCTGTTTGATCATGAGCTAATGATAAAAAGGTCAACATCTTGCCTGAGTAAGTATATGGCTCCTCTTTGTCAAGAAAATAGAAAATTGAGAAAACTCTTTAAAGGAGATGATGGTGGGTACAATCTCCTAAAATCTATCGTTAAAGATCGTGAAGAAGATGTTCGTACAAAAAGGTCTGAGTGTGACAATCTTCTCTGAAATCTCTATGTGTTGAAAGAAATACTTGCAGATACTGAAGCAAAGTATGACTCTCAACAAAAATGTTTTCATGATAAAGAACTAAGATTTCTTACTAAATAAAAGTCATTGGAGACTGATCTTGCAGCTGCCCTTGATAAAGTAAGATCTCTATAAGAGAGTATGAAAAGATTCAATACTAGTTCTGCAAAATTGACTTCTACGATTGGAGCATGTAAAGGACATCGTGATACACGTGGTCTGGGTTATAAAGGAATAGACACTCCAAAAACAAGTAAGATCAATTTTGTCAAAGTTGTTGATAATTATTCATGTGAGACAACGTTTGCAGCTTGCAATGTGCCTAAGGACAAAGGGACTTCTCCCAAATTTTCTCACAAGAGAAAAGTTAAAAACAATTCCTTTAACTGCTATTATTTTGGAAATAAAGGGCATCTTGAACGGAATTTTCGTTTTCGTTTAAGAAATAAAAAACTTCACGACATTCTTATATGGATGTCTAAGGAAGTGATTAAACCTGTTCCTCATATTGTTGGAGTAAAAGGTACATTCAACAATCAATAAAACTACCTTGACAAGTCACCTCTTATTCGTGACTTTCAAACACTAAAAGTGAATCAGGGTAGAAAGAAGAATGACAAATGGGTGTTTAACAACCCTAAAAAATGAAAAGGCACGGGAGAAAGAAGAAGAGATCAAGTTTCATGTCCCCTTATGTGAAAGGCCGTGAATTCAAGAACTCTGTTCCAAATTTTCTTCACATAAATAATCAAGTCTCAGAACTTAAGACAAGTATAAACAAACTCAAATGGGGCGTCTCCAAAACATGGAAAGTGGCTAACTCAGGTACTCCTAGTTCCTATTCTAGTATAAGATCTTCACTCTTGTTGAATAACTCATCTCTATGTTGCTCTAGAGGATAAGTCAACCATGATGAGCAAAGTGCTCATCTTACCACACCATGACTGCTTTTTGAAGCATCCTTCTTTTGAGATAAGAAGGATGATATGTGCTCTCAAGAAAGCTGTCAAAGGTGTATGTATTGTTCCTTATCTTAAGGATTTTTTTTTATCTTTCGAGTCTCTTTCGAAGTATGCTCAATTGTGTTTGACAAAGATTTCCTTGTTGAATTTTCCTTCTCTTCTTGTTTGGCTCTCCACGTTTTGGTCATCTTTGACCACCCATGCACGGGCACTAAAACCGCACGAACGTTCTTGTGTCTGGGGTTTTATATGAACCCCCTTATATATGTTGTCAATTGACACTTTATTCTATAAGGATAAAAAGATTCTACTGGATTCTTGGCACAATGGAGAAAAGCAACAAAGAAGTGATCATGGAGGAGAAGGATGTTGAGTTTCATGAAGACCCTGATTTCATAATCTGTCATCAGGCTATTGACCATGAAAACAACCTACCCGTTCAGATGTCTTCACAATTGGTAGGAAATCTTCTTCGTGATTTTGAAGTCGTTCGTGAACATCTCGGGATAGCAACAAGGAATCTTGAGTTTCTGAAGAACGAACTAAATGAAGCTTCTGATGAAAGAATTTTCCTCCTCTTCTTGTTTGGCTCTCCACGTTTTGGTCATCTTTGACCTCCCATTCACGGGCACTAAAACCGCACGAACGTTCTTGTGCCTAGGGTTTTATATGAACCCCCTTATATATGTTGTCAATTGACACTTTATTCTATAAGGATAAAAAGATTCTACTGGATTATTGGCACAATTGAGAGAAGCAACAAAGACGTGATCATGGAGGAGAAGGCTGTTGAGTTTCATGAAGACCATGATTTCATAATTTGTCATCAGGATATTGACCATGAAAACAACCTACCCGTTCAGATGTCTTCACAATTGGTAGGAAATCTTCTTCGTGATTTTGAAGTCGTTCGTGAATAGCTCGGGATAGCAACAAGGAATCTTGAGTTTCTGAAGAAAGAACTAAATGAAGCTTATGATGAACTCACTATTGTTCAAACTTTAGTTGGAAATCGGATTTAGCATGTCTAGTAAATCTTCTATGTTTTCTGTTTTATTTAGAAGAATAACTAGTGTTTTGGAATAGCCATGATTGTGATTACACATATCTATATCCAATGATTTCATCTTCTTGTTTTTAGATTTATTGGTTTAAATTCTAAACTTGTTTGGAAGATATTGGTTGCAGTATTAATCTATATGGTTTTATATATTGCAATATTTTGATGGGATATGTGTGTTTACGTCAGTGAACTTGATTGTCCCATATTTTGTCAAAAGTAAAGTCGTTCACGTATTGGTATGCAAATATTGATAGAGGAATGAATGGACTTTTGGAAAAACACAAAAGTTAAGCCTATATTGTCAATCTTTGATGTAAGATAGGTTAAAATCTTTCGTGATTCAAGGATAAAGTCTATTATGTCACTTTGTGATGGAAAAATATAAAAGGTCCTTGTTTTGTAATCCACGGTACAGAGCTTAATTGTTCCATATTATTATGTATTACCGTGAAGGTTCCATCTTGTATCTTATTCTTATTGGCATGGTTGGTTGTTCCATAAAGATGCAATATGTTGAGCATTAAGAACTAAATTAATCAACTTGTGTGGTTATTTAGTTTGTATTCCATGAGTTTTATCATGTTGAGTACATCGACGGTTAAGGTTGTCATTTCCTATGATAATCTTAGTCGGGGTTCCATAATCTCTTATGTTGAGCCCAAATGAACTAAATCAATCATCTTGTCGAGTGTAGACAATTGAATTAATTACTTTGTGATTAGTTTAATTGTGCAATCCGGTTAGAGTATTTATGGGTTCTCTTGTGAATAATATAATCGATGTATTAAGTCTCCATAAGTTTACTTGTGTTGAGCATATTTAGTCAAATTAATCTTGGTTCGCTTTGGTTAATATGATTGAATATTTTGGATTCCAAATTCATACTTGTATGTAATTTGTTGAGTCTAAAGAAATCCTTCTTTTTTCTTGAAAATAAGGTCGCTTTTGTTATTCCCTTGGGAATGACATCTTATGGGGGAGAGTTCTTTTGAACTTGCGCTTAATTTCCAAATCTTTGTGGGGAATGCGGTTGTGGAATATTTTAGGGGTTATCTTGTATCTTTATGAACTCCTTGATGAATGCATTTAGCCTCGAATTTATGATTGCATCTAAACAAGATGATAGAACATTTAACTATGGTCATGAAATGTCTCTTACGGAAATTTCATTAGGATCCCGTTCTTGTACCTTTGCCAATTTTATTGACAAAAAGGGAGAGAATTAATTGTAGTTCATTCTCCAAATACATATGGTTTTCGGATCATTATGTAAGGGGGAGTGGTTTCCATGTGAGATGGAGTATTGACTAAGGGGGAGTGAAGTATCACCATAGTATTGTTGTTGAAGTGATAGGTGTCAAAAACACCCAATTTTGATAACAATTTCCCATGCTTTTCTTTTTAGTTTTCTTGTATTTTTGTATATTATGTTTGTTTTTATTTCTTTTTAGGTATAATGGCTTAATTTGTATAAAGGAAGAGAAAGACGTCTAAATGGGGCGTATCGGCTTACACACTTAAAGCTCATGTCAACAAATTGGAGACCATGGACATTAAAGACGAAACGAGAGCTTAGAGAGAATTTAATTCACTTTGTTGCGGTCAGAGAAAGGTAAGGGCATGAACTTGAAATGGAGTTCATCTGCCGGCAATATGAACCAGAGCTGCTGAGCGTCTGAGACTGTATGAAGTTATTATGAAGTGGGATTAACATTTTCCAAAGTAGGTGCAATGGGCCATTAAATGGTTAGTGGACCTGACCACAAGGGTGTTGCACGTGTGTGCTTGTAAAACAACTCGGAGAAATAAAATTTAGGATTTCATTCTATAACCATCATCATTAGCCAAGAAGAAAAGCCAAGCTCTCTCCATCGGAGTCTGCTGTTGCTGCTCTATCTAGCTGGTGTTATTTCAAGCTTTGATGGAAGATGAAACAAGGTTTCGATGGGTCTTATCGGAGGTGTAGCAAACACTGAACAGGTAGTATGAGTTCAGGAAAGATGGGTTATGTTTGGAATCGGCATGAGAAAATGTGGGAGTTTGCTGCTATGGTCTCAAACCAAGAATATTGATGTTATTGTCGTATGAATGTTTGGAGTCTGTAAATGTCTATGAAATATGTGTTTGTGGTTGAATGTCAAATTGTTGCAGGGAAGGTGATATAGAGAGGCTTACAAATCACTAAAAAAATATGTCTTTCCATTATCAGAGTCATGGCACATAAACTGTTCGAGTAAATATCTGAATGACCTTTTCATCACCATCTCGAGCTCAGCTGATATTGGTTAAGCTTGTACAAGGGCTCTTACTGGAAGATGATGTTTCTATGGTGATTGTCATGGGAACTGGAGCTGAATATGGAGCTGAGAAGATACATCTGGTACTGTAAATGGCGAATGGGAAGGTTTGTAGAGAGAATGTAGAATCTACAGCATTGAGGTATACAGATGCTCTGGTGCTGCAATGAAGGTGGAACCTAGATGAATGCTCAGGCTTGATGTGAATGGTTTAAGATGGTATATGGAGTTGGAACTGAGCAAGAATTGGTAGAGCTGCAGTTCAGGTGGTTTATGGCAGTGGTAGTTGATTGCGTTGGCAAGTTGGGAATTGGATATGAAGATGATGCTGTGACTTGGTGAAATTGGTGTTGCAATTGAAGCAGCAAAAGAACAAACTGATGGTCTGCAATTGGAGCTTCTAAGACTCTAGGGAAGTGCTCGAATGGTTTGTGTGGGCAGGGAAGAAATGTTGTGGGTGCAGGAAGAAATGGATTTGAACTGAGTTTGCTGGTTGATAACCCAGGATTAAGCAGGTGCAGTGGTGAATGTGCAGCTGATAATGGAAATGTTGGACAAGGCGAAGATGGAATTGGACGAAGTTGAGAAGGGAAGTGCAGAAGTTGGGTTTGATTTGAAGTCGCAGTTGGTTTGTACTGAGAAGGGATGGCTCAAGTCTCTGGTGGTGATCTGTATCAAGTGAAGAAACTGGTGGAGTTTTGGGTTCAGTTTGCAGTGAAGGCAGGACAAAATGGTGCTAATCTCCTAGGCAAGAAATAAAATGAGAAGTTGTTGCCCATGGATAGACGAATGTTAGAAATAACTGCATGAGATGCTGCTACAGACATGGTAGAATGAGTCGCAACTGGAATTGTAAGACTCATGAATGAATTTTTGTTGTTTAAGGTGGAGATGATGGTTCTAATAATTGATGATGGTACATGCAGGTAAGGAGATGAGAGATTCTGTGTCTTGTGGTGTGGATTGAGAGCTATAATTTATTGTCAGTTCTCTAGAACTGACTGTCACAGGAAAATAAATGAGCTATTGGGCTTGGACTGGATTTCAAGAGTTGTGGGCCGAGTTAAAACAAGTATGTGGTCAAGTTTGAAACTTGACCAGGGGAAGCAGTTAGGAAAAAAATCGATAAAAGGGTCGACATCTCATAATAAAAAAGATATCTTATCTTCTACTTTTTACTTGTGCCTAGGGTTTACAACATGATAGAACTTCTTTTTCTCCTTGTTATGAACATCATGAGCATGAGCTGATCTTATTTTTGGTGATGGATTGATTTGATTTCATATAACATGTTGCTTGTTCAATAAATTAATTTTGTCTCATATTATCGTTTATGATTCACCATTAATATTGTTGCATGATTGAATGTTAGTTTTGTCAAGTTGCAAATTGGTAGAACTCACATGCATATCTTTCGCTATATTAGGGTTATTATACGCAAAAGTAATAATTCCTGATTGCAAGTAGCATAAATATGATTATAGTTTGTAGTGATATATTTTTATGATCATATGTGAACCATAACCTTTGTTAAATCGGATTAGTGCTTTTACACGTTCGATTGCTTTGATTGGCCTGATTTCATAAAACTTAATGCATCTAGGGAATTAAACTTGATTAGTGCTTTACACGTTAGGTTGTTCTCTTAGATAGAACTCATACTCGCATCTTTTAATGTGTTTGTTGATGACAAGAGGAAATTAGCGGGATATTCTCGCAATCAAGGTATTCTAGGGCCATTGATAAAATAGAGATTAAATATCAATTCTAGTTATTATGACAAGAACATGTTTGTGAATGAAAACTAATCCTTAACCAATATCTCTTCTACTTGATTTATTTGTTTATTTGCTTTTAGTTTATTTTAATTTATTAAAAATAAAAAAAATAATCCCCCTTGTTACTTTTAGGAAACCGGAACATATTGACAACCTAGTCCTCTCTGTGGGAACGATCCTTTCTTACCCTTGGTATATTTATATTTTGAGTAGTGATAAAGTGTAATTTATTTTTGACGATCATGAAGTTGTGATACAATTGTACTTTGACGTTGTGTAATAATACTATGACACTGTATAACAATGATTGAGAACCGATGTTTTTCTCATTGTTATAGCTACATATTTTCAACAATGAGGGTGCTAAACTTACAACCTTTGGGATCATTGGACTACTTGGAAGTGACGAAGATTTCGAGTATTGTTGAAGATTAGGCATGTGGAATAGGACCTACAAAGTTTATTTATATAATTTTTGTTTAATAGTTTTGCCACTAAAATTGACAAAGGGGGATATTGTTAGAGAACTGCTCGGTCAAACTCGCATGCATTGCTATCTCAAGTATATTTGTCAATCTTAGTGATCAAAACTATAAAGTCTTGATTTCTAGTCTACTATAGCTAAGGTCTCAGACTAGAATAGAAAGTGTAGTTGAGCTCAAGAACTCTATGGCGATCATCATACACGATGAAGGACTACTCAAGGAACCAGTGGATATTCATCGACTAAAAGGTATGTGGAGACTTGAACTTATATATCACTCAAAAGTCTATATACTATATCTCTTATCTTGAGACAAAAGTCGTTTTACTATATATACTAAGAATATGTACACATGACATTTCGAGTTGAGTATATCTTTCTTATCTATTTCTCGAAATGGGTGTTGGTAAAGCTTTCGCTTCAGCCAAATTCATCTTTGCCTAGTGACGAAAGTCATGTTATGTTTCAAACACTTTGGAAATCGCTCTGACGAAAAATAGTTTGTGAATAACAACTATATAACGCCCTTTGAGAATGTTTCAATGATTGAAATGAGAGTTTAGACTATATAACCATTGTGGGATATAAACATTGTTGTGGCAACACATATATGTGTAAGTCCTTAGCACTTGAGCCGAAGTTTGCGAACTTTGTTGATCAAGTGGAACCGGAACGTGAGTAGTCAACTCAGTACGCGAATTGGCGTAAGTTCTCGAACCCAAGAATATATGCTGAAGTTGAAGCTCAGCTTCAGTCCATGAACCTAGTCCGCGAACTGACGGAAGTTCTCGACCCAAGAAATTCTGCTGGAGCTTATTAACTTCAACCTTGTTAGCTTGAGTCCGCAAACTCAAGAGGTTATGTCTGAAAACGTTGTTTGTGAACTTATCTTAAATTACTAAGGAATGCTTTTGCAAACCGTGGCTTTATAATTCATGAAATGATTCGAGTGAATCACATCGTTTTTTATTCAATTGTGTCTCTTGTAATACTTGGGATCTCATAGCAATTGAACAACTCTCTAACTAGTTCATTTGAGTCATTTGGACTAGTTATGGTGAAGAAAAATATGGTTGATATGAAAGTTATCATTTGGTTGACTAATATTGAACCAACCATTGTACACGTTTGGGTACGGTTACACAAATCCAGAACGTCAAGTACATGTGTGTATGACAAGCTAAGTTTTCGATCTAACGGTTGAGAGATATTAGCTTGTATCTAATCAGGTTTTTATCTAACGATGAATATTGAATGCTTTGTTACTAAGCTAACATTGATTGCAAACCCTAATTTGAAAGACTATATAAGGGAGAACTTTAGCAACTGGGAAACCTAATCCCCACACATTCTGTATGATACTAGTTTGCTAAAGCTAGAGTCGATTCTCTTTTAACCTTTGGTTTTCTTCTTCTAAAACCAGGTTAACGACTTAAAGACTTCATTGGGATTTTGAAGCCAGACCGATACTACTTTTCTTGTAGATGTGTGATCTGATCTTGCTGTTTCTATCGTACAAGTACAATTATAATAATTGTCTTGAGATTTCTATCTCCGATAGGCAAGATAAAAGTAGTCACAAACATCTTCATCTCATTGTTTGTGATTCCTCAATAATCTTCTTCACTGCGTCGATTAAGTTTATTGTGAGGTGATTGATGAAACTGAGTTTTTCTTCGGGAATATAAGTCTGGTTTTATCGATTGGTTCCTGTTCAACTAGATTTATCAAAAGACGGAACAAAACTTGTAGGTTTATTCGTGGGAGACGAATTTATCTATTACCTATAGACTTTTCTGTGTGAGACAGATTTATTTATTAAATTCTTCGACTTTGGGTCGTAGCAACTCTTGGTTGTGGGTGAGATCAGCTAAGGGAATCAAGTGCGCAGTATCCTGCTAGGATCAGAGGCGTCGGAGCATAATCGTACCTTGGATCAGTGTGAGATTGGTTGGGGTTCAACTACAGTACATACCGAAGTTAATTTGGAGTAGGCTAGTGTCTGTAGCGGCTTAATACAGTGTATGTTTAATCTGGACTAGGTCCCGGGGTTTTTCTGCATTTGCGGTTTCCCCGTTAACAAAATTTCTGGTGTCTGTGTTATTTCTTTTTCGCATTATATTTTTATATAATTGGAATAATACAAGTTGTGCGTTATTCAATCAATTAGAATATCCGACCAATTTGGTTGTTGATTTAAATTGATTGACACTTGGATATTGGTCTTTAGTACCATCCAAGTTATCTCTCTCTGATTAGACTCGCGAATCATATTTGCTTGAGTAAATCAAATTGAGAGATTGAGATAATAACTCCTTGATTATTTTTTATTGATCGAGTCTAACTGTCTAGTTGATTCTCTAGAAAACAACTCGGAGTTGTCCATACAGATTTCTAATCGAAATATTGGGTGGTGTTGTTAGACCCCCGCATTTTCATTAAGATTTGGTAAGACTAGTTTTTAGTAATTAGTGAAACCAATCCTAAGTAATCACCTGAGATGAAATTATCGATATATGTAATTGGTGTGACCGATCACAAAGTTTTGTAAAATAGATCCTTGTAATTGGTGCAACCGGTCCTGGAAATCGGTGTAACCGATCCTTGTAATTGGTGTAACCGATCCTAGTGACTGGTGTGACCTATCACAAGCAAAACCATAAGTATATGGTAACCGGTCCTTGTAATTGATGTAACCGATCATGGTAAATGATGTGATCGGTCCTTATAACTTGTATGACCGATCACAAGTGTTTCCATATTAGGGTATAACCGATCCTAGTGATTGGTGGCACCGATTGAACCCATGTATGTGATTTGATATTTGAACAATCACATAGTAGTCTTGGAATACAGGTTAACTAATTCTAAACTTGTTTGGAAGTGTTGTATAACTGATTCCAAGATTGTAAATATGAAAGATGATTTACAGAGAAAAATGTCAACATACTTTGAACACAAACATATCTTATCATTTATTGTTCAAAGATATTCCTTAGTACTCAAGGAAATCATGTACCGAAATTAATTGAGAATCTTTTAATTAAGGTTTTTGGTTATATATGTTTTTAATGACCAACAATTAAATGCACATCTCTAGAGACTAAAAATTAGTAATGTGCATTTACTAATTGAAGATTTTTTATTCAGAGATTTCAGAAAATATTGGACAAGCATTTACTAGAATTATGAAAATCGAATTTTGCCATTCATTGCATATCTTGAGAATATATTCGGTTTTGGAAATTCCTTGGTGTCCAAACATCTTTGGTCTATAAATACCTAAGTTTGCATTTCTAGCAAACTATCATAAGAGCCAGTTAAACTTCATCTTTTTGTTGTTTCTGGTGGAGTCGTTTATCCGGAGAGGAAAATACCCTAATTAGGCAAAATATTTTATGACCGCTCGTTTAAAGACTTATGTGGGATGAAGAAGCTCTATGAGTACCGTCGGTGCGAAACTAGATAATTACAGTGTTATTGGTTTTCAATTGATTTGATTGACTAATGGTTGTTGAAACTTTGATTGCACCTAGTTTTTTATTCTTGAGAATCTTCTCTCCTGATATAAGATTCACTCAAACTGGATCGAAGTATCGACGAGATCTTTAGAACCATTTGTAGATCCAAATACATCTTGTGATAATCCATTGTTAACAGACTCCGTTCTGTGATTGATTGATCACAAGAGATTCAAGTGGTGTTGTGCAGGTTTAATTGAAGATTAAATAAGATTTGAAGATGAGGAAGATTTCTTATTGGTTTCTCATATCTTTGTGTTGCGCAAACCTTGATCGGCTGGGATCTAACTAGAATTAGATTTATTCGATTGATAGTTGCGTGAGATCGGTAACGCCTAATAGTTCTCTTGAGATCTATTTTGATTGTAACAAATCCTAATCTTATTACTTCGATAATAGAGATTGGATTGACCTAACCAGGCAAATTTTTTTATTAGCTTAAATGGAAGAACCTTTGCATATGACTTGAGATATATTATCTTAAAGAATCAATAAAGTTGTTATTAAACTGATTTGTTGTTCCTTTACTGTTTAGAATACGATACAAAGGTATTGTTCCAGTGCGTGCACTCATCGAGGTCGTAAGTGCAGGGATACTGAGGAAACTAAGTGAACTAGGGGTAGTTTCTTGGTCTCAACTATAATAAGTTGGTTTAGATTTTGTATAACGGCATAATTCTGAGAGTATTCAATTCTGGACTTGGTCCCGGGGTTTTTCTGCATTTGCAGTTTTCCTCGTTAACAAAATCTTGATGTATGATTTACTTTTCTATTTACGCAATTATATTTGTTTATATAAATTGAAATAAATTACACAAACGTTGACTCCGCTTTACTTGATAGTGATCCTATAGAGTTTGGTTAAGTCCGAACCTATTATCAAGTAATCACTCTTTGGTAGTTGTATTGTCTCGATCTCGTATCCATAGACAATCACACAAAGTGTGAATACCGACTTGTAGTATTGTCTCGATTTTGTCCATAGACAATTACTTTCGGTAAGAGGACTTATAGGTGGATAAATTAAAGATTGTGGTGTATTTGGGTACCCTCATCTTTTCATAATCAACAAAGACATGAATAGTTGGATAACTTTGTGAATAGATGCAAACCGAACGACGATACTGAAATCGATGTGGTAAGTCGTAGTTCAAATGGTTTAATTAATTTTTAGAACATGTTAAGTTTGGAAATATAATATATTTCATATATTTTAGTCTTCTAAAAGATATCGCATTAAACGGTTCTAAATATGTTCGAATCTGTCTTTTTTGGTACACCAAATCCTTTCATATTTCTTATATATATATACACGGTTAAACATCACTCATTTGGTACTGAAACCTATATCTCCCCCAATAAATGGAGTTTTTATACATTAATTGTATTAAGTTAATTCATACAACGTGACTATGATTGTAAAGTGCACAGTAGTTTGTTAGTGTTTTCTCCGTAATTTATAACAATAGTAGTTGTAAACTATAGGCTCATATGTATATTTATATATCAACGCCGAATCAACTCTATCTACGATAAGATAAGTTTGTTTCCCATTAAGTGTAATTCCACCAAAATTTCATTCTAACTCTCCAAATTTCTTATTACCTTACATATGTTAAGGATTCACTGAAAATGATATACACGAGACATAATCGTATGTGTCAATTATTTCCTTTGAATATATTGTCTTTTTTCGACCAATAAATTCTTACTTCCGAATGAATAAGACATAAATAAATAAAAACGACCAAATTGATACATTAAGTTTGTCCTCTGTGCATGGTAGGCTTAGATTAAAAAATAAATAAAAGACAAACAATAAACAGCAAAACCAAAATACAAAATGTTAAACAAAATATAGGTTTGATTTATTACCTTTGTCTTATGTACATGGTATATTCTAAAACATAAAATAAATATAAAATAATTTCTAGAAAGACTGAAAAGGCGAGGGTACCCCAAATATACCTCAAGCTATTACTTTTCCTCCCTATAAGTCCTTTCCCCGAAAGTGATTGTCTATGGACTGAGTCGAGACAATACAACAAATCGGTTCACACTTTGTGTGATCGTCTATGGATACGAGATCGATACAATACAACAACAAAGTGTGTTTACTTGATACAAAGGTTCGGACTTAACCAAAATCAATAGGATTCACGTATAAAGTAAATAGGAATTAATGTTTGCGCAATTTACTTTAATTATAATAAAATAATTGTAATGCGGAAATATAAAGTAAATGACACAACAAGATTTTGTTAACGAGGAAACCCAAATGCAGAAAAACCCCGGGACCTAGTCCAGAATTGAATACTCTCAGGATTAAGCCGCTATACAAAATAAACCAACTTCGTATAGTTGAGACCAAGCAACTAAACCTATAGTTCACCTAGTTCCGTCTGTATTCCCACGCCTCCAACCTGTAAACAAGTCACGTACTTGGACCAATTCCTTTGGATCGTATTCCAAACAGTAAAGGAACAACAAATCTGTTTGGTATCAACTCTCTTCAACCAAGTGATATGAGTTGCGTAAAGGTTCCCTTGTTTATCTTAACATAAACTCCTTTGCTAGGTTCCAAGATCTATCTTATAGTCAATCACCCAAAGGCAATTGTTAAGATTAAACCAATCAATACCTTTAATCACAAGGAATCATATTGATGCCGATCTTCCTCAACTATTCTATCAAAATACCCAAAAGGATAAATCAATTATAGTCGAATCCTATTTTTCCCAAACAAGTATTGTGCACACCAAAGATTATAATAACCAAGTCAGAAATCTTCAATATCTTCTTTATCTTTAAATCTTCTTAGATCTTCAATAAACACCTGCACACAACTACTTGAATCTCTTGTGATCAATCACACAGAACAGAGTCTGTTAACAATGGATTATCATAAGATCATCTTTAGATCTAATAACAGTCTAAAGATCCCTGTCGAAACCTTGAACTAGTTTGAGTGAATCTTATATCAAAAGAGAAGATTATCAAACATAAACAAACTAGGTGCAATCAAAGTTCAACCACCGTTAGTCAATCAAATCAATACGAAAACTAAAGATAAACCGCAATATCTAGTTTCCCACCAACGGGTTGCGCTAGAGCTTCTCATTCCCAAAGAAAACTTTAAATTGATCGGCCGTAAGAGATTTCACCTAATTAGATTACTCTCCTCTCTAATAGGCGGCTTCACCAGTAACAAAGACAAAAGAGTAAGTCTAATTTTACGCATGATTAGTTTGCTAGAAATGCAAACTCAAAGTATTTATAGACAAGGAAGTTTGGACACCAAGGAATTTCCAAAACCGAAAATATACTCAAGATATTTTTCCATATTGACCCAAATTCGGTTTTCATAATTCCTCTGAATGCACTGTCCAAAAATATGATCGAAATCTCCTTGGAAAATCTTTAACTAGTAAATGCACATTACTAATTATTATTTTCCATATATAATTAAAAACCCTTAATTAAAAAGATTCTGAACTTATTTAAATTCGATCTTGGGATTTACTTCCTTCTTAGCCATTAAGGAATATCTTTGAACAATATAAAATAAGCATTAATGCACCGTTTTCAAAGTGTGTCGACATCTTACTCTTGCAAGTCTTTTCCATGCTTGCTCACTTGAAACCGATTTACTACACTTCCAAA
>JAJJWX010001672.1:0-46303 GCA_023529315.1 Papaver bracteatum
TATATGTCATCAACAAACATTAAAAGATGCGAGTATGAGTTAAATACAAAGAACAACCTAACACGTGTAAAAGCACTAACCGAGGTTTAATTCCCTAGATGCATTAAGTTCTATGAGATCGAGGCCAATCAAAGCAGTTGAACGTGGAAAGCGCACTAATTCAGTTTAACAAGATTCTGATTCACATATGATCATAAGAATATATCACTACAAACCATAATCATATTTATGCTACTTGTATTGAGGAATATCACTTTACGTATAATAAACCCTAAACTGGCCAGAGATGAAAACAAACTCAGCCGATTAGCGACTCGATCAAACTTAGCATTCAAATCATATAACACTATAAATTGTGGATCATAACGATAAAGTATGAGAGATCACTAGTTTATCATATCAAAAACCATATTATGTGAAATCCAATTATTCCATAGCCAATAATAGAATTAAGTACTCATATTCAAGGAGTTCATAACGAAGAAGAAGAAGAAACCCTAACATGTTTCTAAACCCTAGAAAAAAGTAGAAAAGAATATAATATATTTTTGCCTAGGCTTCCCTATATATGGAGTTTTGTAACCTCCTCTTGAAAAAGTTAGGAAGCCTAGCAAAAAATTGGCAAGGCACCCTATAGAATTGTATCCTGTGCATCAAACCCAGTGCTGCCCAAAGTCCCTGGAGTTACGTCAAAAGTACTACGCCTGCGCCAAGGCTGCGTGACCAAGTCGTCAAAATTTCCCAACAAATAATTCAGGTACAATGCTTCTTGCATATGACAAAGCTCGCCATTAACCCCAAGAACACCTTCTCCATCAATCCGAGATATCCCGCTTCCAAGCAACCACATACTACCAACTCCAAGCTCATTCCCTTTGGATCTATGGCAGCAACACTCAATCACACATGCTTTACCGTCTCGTCCTCTCCACCATCAATGCCGGCTGGTGTTCTCGAATCCTGCTCGATACTGCTGATAACATCTCCATTTCAGGTCCAGCGTCACTTACATGCTCGAGTCTTGAGCTCATTTCCAACGTTCATCCATGTTCATCATTGTTACAGCTGCCAGCTCCTATCTCGTTGTCATTCATGCAGTTCATCTTCAAGTCACTTGGCAATAACAACATCCATAACTTCGCACATGTCTTCACCTTAAGCATTGCCATGGTTGGCAACAACAAACTTCATAGCTCTCACGGTCATCGTTGACAACTCATCGTCACTAACTAGTTCTTCCATGATTCAAATAACATCTCTATCTTATCGTCACTATCCAAGCGTCAATTGCCAACACCGACTCTTGTCTATTTACCACATGTTCCAACAGTGCCATCATCACCGAAAGCTCGCATTCACCTTGAGTTCCTCCATGTCGACTGCCATCTAGCGCTGCCGATACCTACCGGATAGTCCTCTTTGTTCCTTCTAAGTAACGACCACCATCTCCCATTTGAAATCCAGCTTGAACTTCATCATCGATCGGATATCAAAGTTCTTCGATTTTGTATCTCGACCGGCCATTCCCATGGACAATCTATGCCTCCGTAGAATTATAATCTTCTGAGTTTTTCACTCCTCGGCACAACTCCAGCCAACCGACTCGAACAGCACATCAACTCATTCGATCTGTTCCTTGGACTTTGTCACAGGCAACACCTTCATTCGATTGTAATAAAATGAGATGCATCTTTGACTCAACATCAAGCCTAGGGCTGATGTTAAGCCCATGAGTAATTCAGATGGGTTCCTTAAACAATGTGTGAATCAGGATGCCCCAAGTAAGTCAGCATCAGCCTTTAGCATTTCCATCTCATTGTCAGTTCTACAGAGCGACCAGATTAACCTCTGTTTCTCCATAACTTCTTCATCGATGCATGAATAACCTCATTCTTTTGGCGTTGGCTTCGTCTTTCGTCCTCTTCAAGGTGATATAAAGAAATTCCGTATTTGAGAGAGTTTCAGTCCTTTTTCTCCAATGACTCAAAACACCTAAAATACTCAAACTCACACATAAGATACATTATTCACAAGAAAAATGGCAAAGAACATGTTACAACTTCCACATAGTAATATACAGTGTATTCTAGACCTATAATTGCTCAGTTTGAAGACTAACATCTACACTAAGTTATTCCCGGCGTTATCTACAACTTCTACGACACTCTAAGCAAATTCATCATCATGATTTATAAGAAGGCGGACGCAACTTGAGCTCTCCCTCTCAATAAGAGTAGTATTTTCGCGAATAAGTCTATCTCTTTCAACTTGAACTTCAAGGAAGAGTCTTGTGGAAATCCTCAAAGATTGAGCACCTTGCTTAGTAATACGATCTTTATCATCATTAAGATTACTGATCTTAGTTCTTAATTTGTATAATTTCTTCTTTTGAGTCAACATACTAGAATGTTTAAACTTATTGGCTAACCCTAAGCTGGATCTATGTTCAATCTTTAAGAGATGAATTTTGACCTAAGCTCATCTATGAAAGGGATTTATTTCATCATTTAGGAAGTCGTTTAAGGAATTATTACGATGTTTAGAAGGGTGTTATCATCCATTTTGATTGGAAAAGAACGAAGGAATACGACTTCATCAGAGAGGCCGCAAACATCCGCAAGGAGGATTAATCAAATAAGATAACACAAGAGGAATAGAGGAACAAAGAAGAAAAGAAAAATCTTTACCATAGAGTTGATTGTTCGCATTTTGGAGGAGTGGAAATTGTATCTTTCCGATGGGTAGAATCGATTCAATCGCTATTCTTCTCGCGAATATTAAAGATTCAATTTCAAGTTCTCCATTCTTCATGAAGATTGATAACTTCAGCTCTAATCCTTCATTTTGCTTATCCTTCTTCGCGAAGACCAACAACTTCAGCCTCAATTCTTCATTTTTGTTGAGAAGTTTAAGATTGCTTTCTGCAAACAGCCGTCTTCTCCAAATCCGAGACAACGAGCAAAGGAAGCTTTCCAATTTCGTAAATAATACAACGAACTTTAGGGATTAATTATGAATTCAAGATAAAAATAAAGAAGAAAAGTATAAGTATGAAAATTTACCAAGCTATTAGTGAATGCAACGAAATTTGGAGATATAGATCTTGAGACCTACGAAGAGATTCATTGTTCTCTAGGATGGAGGCATCTGCAGATAGCATCTATGGACTTGCAAGCATTAGTCGGAGGGTATCACCAATTATTCGCATAGTATTAGCAAAAATGCTGGACAAATGAGCCATGAATTTTTAGGCTGTGAAGATTCTTTTGAAGAAATATCGTCATTGTCACTATCATCTTCATCATCATCATTATTAGTCAATTGAACATTCGCTATCTTGAGGAATTGAGGGAGAAGGAGATGAACTTTCCGTTTATTTAAGCAGGAGGATACTGAATTCTTCCCTCGAAGAGCATGGCGCTTTACCTTTACCCTTGCTCTTCGCAACTTTGGAGGGTTCTCTATTCACCAATAGCCTTCAAACACAGATAAAGATAAGAAATAGAGGCAACAATATATTGTCAAGAATCTTAAAATAATACTTCTTACTTCATCTGATTGATTGAAAAGTGATAAAGTGCTAGCTTTCTAAACTTCTTGTAGTTTGCTTTTCACCTTCTTAATCTGGTAATTTCGTAATCATAAAAATATTGGAGTGATTAACTAGAATATATGTAAGAATACAAGAAAAATAATAATAAGATTCAAGCAAAAGGTGGAAATGTACTTCATCCTTCCTTTCGGGCCAGTTGAATACCTGGTTAGGTACTCTTGATATTCGCGGCGAGACATGAGAACCAGAAATATATGGACCCTCAGAATTAGAGGGGAAACACACCACTTGTTATCATTAGAATGAGCAGTAGGAATAATTATCTCGGGATGCAAGTCAATGTCTTGCATGAGTAATTTGTCATCAACAACATTATCTCTCTTATGATGTTAACACCCAACAAGTATTGTCTCTTCATAGAATTACTTGATAATTCGCGAAAAGCTTCAGACAGGTATAGTTCGCGAGGAACATAACTTAATGTCAATTGAACCTAGGATTTTAAACTGCTGCAGATAAAGAAATCCTTGCCGGCCTGACGATTGGCGTGAACTCAAGAAAGAGGACACACGCAATCCCCACTTAATTGATATATAGCTGAAGAATTTCGCATGAGAAAGAATTTCATCAAACAAGGGGAGCCAGGATCATAGAGGAATGGGAAGACCACCAAGCTGACCTAGCGAGACTATGATCTTTCCTGATTGCAGGATGATCGAAAAATAAGTGGCAAGAAGCTCGGTTGAGGTTTTGACCAGGGAATGCAGAGGATAAAGCCTCTGTTTTGAAGTTTCTTTGAGCCTTTCAAAGGAAATCTCATTCTTATGAGCCGAATGGTAGGCATTTTTAGTATGGGAATGAGAAGAAAGTAAAATTTGAAAAGATAAGAATTGAGAAAAGTTACAGAGCAAGAGAGTTAGCAATTCACTGAAGAACGATGAAGAAAGTTGCGAGAAAATAAGAAAGGAAGTAAAAGAAGAGTAGAGAAGGTAAAAGAGTATATATATAGAGAAGAATACTCGAAAAGATAAACACATTTAATGCAAAGATTAGACGTGAACGGTTGAAAAATACAGGTTGAAAAAGACGTGTCGGAGAATCTGGATGGAAGAAGGGATACGTGTAGTGAATTTGGAGAAGAATGCGAGAATCGTGACATATGGAGAATATGAAAAGATGAACGGTTCAAGGCAATTTAGAAAATAATTTCTCATGACATTCTCCCCTTACTAGAAGATATGAGACAGGAGCAAAGATATAGGATCGGGATATCGCAAGAAGGATATATTTGCAGAAGTTTGATTAACAACACATCGTGGCAAACTTGTTTACTAAAAAAATATATTAAATAGTCCTAGTACCAATAAGTAGAATTTGTTTCATGTGCATAAAGTTCCATCTTCATGGTTCTGAAAAATTACCTAAAATAGGTGTATTTCTTGTCTGAGTTTTTTACGCCATTTGTCCACTTCAAGTCCGATAATACTCTCAGCCTCCTTTATACTTGAGTGTGCACCATAAAATTTATGAGTTTTAAACAACAATTCCTAGTTTAAAAAATGGTATTATGAGTCCAGGTCTAACGACCTCTTGGTACCATAGGACCCATCAGTTTTGGTGTGACGTGTAACTGAGCCTTCATTCTTGCGGTTTATAGAGAGATTCTAAATGGGAAAAAAATACATACATACATGTATTCAGAATGAAAAGAATTGAAAACGAGTACATATTGATATGTGCCGAGTGAAAACCCAGTACATATTGTTAATTGGTGTAACCGATCCTAAGTAATCACCATGAGATGGTATGATCGATAGTTGTAATTGGTGTGACCGATCCTAGTAATTGGTGTAACGGATCTTGGTAATTGGTGTAACCGATACTGGTAACTGGTGTGACCGATCACAAGAAATACCATGAGTGTATGGTAAGCGGTCCTGATAATTGATGTAACCGGTCATGGTAACTTGTGTGACCGATCACAAGTATTTCCATATTAAGGTATAACCGATTCTAGTAATTGGTGGAACCGATTGAACCCATGTATTTGATTTGATATTTGATCAATCACATAGTAATCTTGGAATACAGGTGAACCAATTCTAAACTTGTTTGGAAGTGTGGTATAACCGATTCCAATAATGTAAATCCATGTAAATATGTATAAGGATTTACAATGAAAAGATTTCAACATACTTTGAACATGTACATCAACTCTTATCATTTATTGTTCAAAGATATTCCTTAGTACTCAAGGAAATCCTGTGCCGAAATAAATTGAGAATCTTTTAAGTAAGGTTTTTAGTTTTATATGCTTTAATTACCAGCAATTAAATACATATCTATAGAGAATAAAAATTAGTTATGTGTATTTACTAATTAGAGATTTTCTATTGAGATATTTCAAAAAAATTGGACAAGCATTTATTGGAATCAGGAAAACCGAATTTTCCAATTCATTGCATATCTTGAGAATATTTTCAATTTTGGAAATTCCTTGGTGCCCCAAACATCCTTGGTCTATAAATACCTAAGTTTTCATTTATAGCAAACTGTCCTTGTTTCTGGTGGAGCCGTCTAATCGGAGAGGAAAGTATCCTAATTAGGTGAAATCTCTTACGACCGCTCATTTAAAGACTTATGTGGGATCAAGAAGCTCTACGAGTACCATTGGCAGGAAACTAGATAATTACAGTGTTATTAGTTTTTCGGTTGATTTGATTGACTTACGGTTGTTGAAACTTTGATTGCACATAGTTTGTTTATTCTTGAAAATCTCCTATTCTTATATAAGATTCACTCAAACTAGCTAGATCGAAATATTGACGAGATATTTAGAATTATTTGTAGATCTAAAGACATCTTGTGATAGTTTATTGTTAACAGACTCTGTTCTGTGTGTGATTGATCACAAGATATTCAATTATTAAAGATTAAATAAAATTTAAAGATGAAGAATATTTTTTATCAGTTCTCATATCTTTAGGTGTGCACAAACCTTGATCGGTTGGGATCCAACTAGAATCGGATTTATTCGATTGATTAGTTGTGTGAGATCGGCATCACTTTATAGTTTCTTGTTGGAATTTATATCGATTGATTGCGAATCTAAACTTGACTACTTTGGTAGTTATTGGATAGATTGATCTAACCAGGCAAAGGAGTTTATTAGATTAAAGTATTAAACGGAAGAGCCTTTGCGTATGACTTAAGATATCTTTATCTTAAAAGAATCGAAAGAGTTGTTACCAAACAGATTTGTTGTTCTTTTACTATTGGAATACGATCCAAAGGAATTATTCCATTGTTTCATTGGAGTCGGAAGTGCATGGATACCGAGGAAACTAAGTGAACTAGGGGTAGTTGCTTGGTCTCAACTATACGAAGTTGGTTTAGATTTTGTATAGCGTTAATTCTGAGATTATTCAATTCTGGACTAGGTCCCGAGGTTTTTCTGCATTTGCAGTTTTTCTCGTTAACAAAATCTTGTTGTGTCTTTTACTTTTCTATTTCCGTAATTATAATTTCTATTATAATAAAAAGTAAAATACACAAACGTTAACTCCGCATATACTTGATAGTGATCCTATAGAGTTTGGTTAAGTCCGAACCTATTATCAAGTATCATACTTTGTTATTGTATTTTCTCGATCTTGTATGCAAAGTCAATCACACAAATTATCTTGTTGTCGTATTGTCTCGATCTTGTATCCATAGACGATCGCACGAAGTGTGAACCTATTTGTTGTATTTGTCTCGACTCTGTCCATAGACAATCACTTTCGGTAGAGAACTTATAGGTGGATAAATAAAACATTGTGGTGTATTTGGGTACCCTCGTCTTTTCTCCGTTCTACCCGGAATTAGACGAGAGTGACACACACTCTAAATGATAATATTTAGATAGCTACAAAGAATTGAAAGTGTTAGAGCACTGATAGGTCGAACTTGCAAGTTTTGTTATCTCAAGCATGTTGTCCATGTTAGCACAAAAATATAACTTGATTTCTACTCTACTAAAGTCAAGTTTTGGACTAGGTTAGCGTATGGTAGTTGAGTATCATACATCACCGAATAACCCTTGAAGATTGAAGACTGAAGATCATACACATATATTTGGAAAACTTAATCAACAAAGAAGTATATGAAGACTGAACCATTCTGACCTGATACCTCGTGATTGTGCATGAACTTGGCATAAAGTGAGATGCTATATGAATCAAACACTCGATAAGAAACAATTTGAGGATAAAGTAATTCTACATGCAATAATATGGGCCAAACAAAAATGCATAAGGAATTTGCACTTGGAAGGTGACTGCCAGAATGGTGTTATAACTTTCAAAGGAAGGAAATAAGCAGTCAAATGGACTATGCTAAATCTAATAGAAGATAGCTCAGATGTTTTGAATTCTTGGAAGGTGACTGCCAGAATGGACCGATTTGTTGTATTGTCTCTACTCTGTCCATAGAAAATCACTTTCGGTAGAGGACTTATAGGTGGATAAATAAAAGATTATGGTGTATTTGGGTACCCTCATCTTTTCAATTGGAATCAGAGCAGGAAAACACAAAAATATCTAACAATTTGTGTTTGGTGCGATCCAACCTATAAGAAATGAATTCGAGTTTACATAAATCAATTTCAGTTAACGTCCTGCCAAGATTTGACATAACAAACTATCTATGGTGGAAATCTTCTATGAGATCTTTTCTTCAATCACGAGACTTTAATACTTGGCTATTAGTCGTCGATGGTTATAATCGCCCGAAAATAAAAGGTTATGAAACTGAGTATAAACGCTTAGTGGATTATTCAAGCGAAGAATAGGCTTTTGCAAAGTAGAATTCAGATTGTTTGAATGCTATTATACATGTTGTAAGCCGTGATCTGCAACATCATGTATCCACATGCCAAACTTTACAAGAAGCTTGGAATAACCTTCAGATCGTATTCGAAGGAAACTCATCAGAAAAAGGAAGCTAGGATACTTTTGAAGAGTTTCATATTAACTCTCTGAGATAGTAAATGCTTCTTTCTCTATTGGAAAGACTATTTCTGAAAAGGATATAGTGTGCGAAATTCTTAGGTCATTGTCATCTGGATGCGAATCTAATAAGCATGCAATCATAAAAGCAAATGATCTTTCAATTCTTTCACGAAGTACACTTGTTGGAAAGTTAAAGATCTTTGATCATGAATCATAATCTAAAGGAATCGATTTTAGAGCTGATTTTTTTTCAAAAGCTCTTATGGAGAAAAATAGATTGTCGGATGATTCTGATGAAATGATTGCAGAAGATTCTGATGATGATATTGAATAATCATTATCATTAATCACTAGAGAGTTTCGATATCTCTTAAAGAAAAGAAATAAGATATTTATAAAATATGTTCATCGATCTTCTGGACCCCATGATCGAGTTCCTGTCTAGAACAAAAAGGATCAAGAAGAAGATGGTGAATATCAGCCTTAGTGCCTCAAGTATAAAGGTTTTGGTCATGAAAAAGCGGGGGTCTAGCAAACCACACCCAATATTTCGTTTTGGCAATTTGTATGGACTAACTACAATATATTTTCCAAGAGAATCAACTAGACAGTCAGACACAATCAAGGAAAATACATCCAAGAGTTATATCTATGTTTCTCAATGTAATCAGCAAATCAAACAGATAGAAATCCGCGAGCCTGATTATTACGAGAAACAACTTGAACGGTACCAAAGATCAATATTCAAATCAATTTATATTAGCAACCAAAGGTTGAATTATCTAATTGATTGAACTACGCACAACCTGTGATATTTTAATTATATAAAAATATAATGCGAAAAAGAAATAAAACAAACACCAAAATTTTTGTTAACGAGGAAACCGTAAATGCAGAAAAACCCCGAGACTAGTCCAGATTTGAACACCACACTGTATTAAGCCGCTACAGACTCTATCCTACTACAAGTTAACTTTGGACTAGAATGTAGTTGAGCCCTAAGCAATCTCACACTGATTAAGGTATAGTCACGTTCCTTACGCCTCTGAATCCCAGCATGACTCTATGCACTTGATTCCCTTAGATGATCTCACCCAAAACTAAGAGTTGCTATGACACAAAGTCAAAGACTTTATAAACAAATCTGTCTCACACAGAAAAGTCTATTAAATATATAAATCTATCTCCCACAGAAATACCTACAAGTTTTTTTTTTTTCTGTTTTTTAATAAATCAATTGAACAGCAATCAATTGATACACCAGACTTATATTCTTGAAGAACAACCTAGTGATATCAATTACCTTACAATAATCTTAATCATATGGTAGCTGTAGTTGCGGATTATCTCACAACTACACCCTCATAAGAATCCATTAAAATGATTCCTAAACCTAATTAATTTGATATGAAACTAAGAATTAAAATACTAAAATTGTAAAGAGACACAAAGATTTTTACGTGGTTCGATCAATGTGATCTACATCCACGGTTCTTCACTAGTGATTGTATGTAATTACATGATTTTACATTTGAGACTCCATTAATGAATAATTGGAGCTCTAGAATTTTGGGAAAGAAGATGATAAAGAAAATAAATCCCTCTCTAAAATTTTCTCTCTCCTCCTAAAATTATCCCCTCTCTCAAAATGTGTCTCCCCCTTCCTCTCATGCCTAAATGGCTATTTATATGATTTTACACATTGGATAACAACTACCTGTCCCTTAATTTCAGATCAAAGAACCATCATACGAACCTTCGCAAATTCACTTCACGAACTTCCTTTGCTCGCAAAACATTCTTTGCTCGCAAGATGTTTTTCTCTCCATAATTTCGCAAATTATCATTTGTTGTGATATTCCGCTCCTACATTTTGCCTCTTTTTTCTTGAATATTGCTTGAAGAGCGATTTTTAAGAAAAAATCCGTTGTTGTAGTAGTCTTTGATCTTTGTTGATAAAGGAACGAGCGAAAGAATACTAGTCTTGAAAAGTATATACTTGCCTCTATTCTTTTGCGAAGTTCTGAAGCTTTAAGAAGTAATTAGAAGCATCATCTTGCGAAGTATGAAGTATGCGAAGTATCTTGAAGAAGTATGAAGTATAAGAAGTATAAAATATCCTTGAAGAAGTATAAGAAGTACTCAATCCTCGAAATATATAAGAAGTATGAAATATCCTTAAGAAGTATTAGAAGTACATAATCCTCGAAATATATAAGAAGTATTCGTCCTTGAATGAGAGTGATAAATATTGCCTCTGTTCATGTGAAATTATCATTCCATTTTTGGTAAGGATTCTTGCTGAGAAGATAAAGAACATAAAATATTTTCTTGGATATCCATAGTTGCCTCTGTTCTTTATCTACGAAGGAGAATTCTTGAGAAAATGTTGAATAATTAAATTGCGTCTCTATTGTTATGTTGCCTCTGCCTCAAGTGGTAACCCTGTTATCTTCTGAATATTTCTGCGAATTTCTGAGTTTTTCCGTGAATTTCTGAACTTCCGAATAGTGCTGCGAATAGTGTTGCAAATATAGTGTTGTGAATAGTGTTGCGAATATAGTGTTGTGAATATATTGTTGCGATTATAGTGTTGCGAATATAGTGTTGTGAATCATGAATAGTCCTGCGAATTATGAATGTTTCTGCGAAGTTTCGCGGTATTATCCTGTAAAATTTTGTACAATACTTGTGCGAATATAATATTTATGTAATGATTATGTTATGAAATATGTATGCGATGCTTATGCCATGAAATGTTTATGCAATGCATTTATGATGCAAATATAATGCTTGAATGATGCGAGTATGATGCTTGTATGATGCAAATATGATGCTTGTATGATGCAAGTATGATGCTTGTATGATGTGAATACTTATCTATTATAATGCATAGCTAATGTTTGTATTACTTAGCTCATTTTGCTGCAGTAAAATTGATATATCTTTGAATTGCCTCTATTCATATAATCATCTTCGCAAGTTTATTTGTGTATTCTCGCGAATGAAATCGCCTCTTCTGGTATGACTTCGTGATATATATTCTTGTAAGAATTCTTCAATGATCTTGATGGGATTGTCTTCTTTGTTAGGACTTCATGATATGTCTTCTTGTAAAAATTCTTCAATGATCTTGATGGGATTGTCTTCTTTGTCAGAACTTCATGATATGTCTTCTTGTAAAAATTCTTCAATGATATTGATGTTATAAATTTCATTAATTGCTGTGGTATTATCATGCCTTCCTAAGTAAAGGTCTTATTTTGCCACCTCTTTTGTGATAAAATATTTGTGTTTGCGATAATATGACAAGTCTGAACATTCTCGCGAATATACAACCTCGTGACATTATCGTCTTTCGATGAAATCGCAGGACGTTTTTACACTTTCATGTAATAACCCATTGATCTCATCTTAACTTCTTTGTTATATTCTGCGAGTTCTCTTTGTATGTTTTTTTTTTAGAATGCTCGCAGAAATTCAGTTGTTGCACAAATATGACAAGCCTTTATGTTTTTGCAAACAAGAAGCCTCGTGACATTAGCGTCTTATAGCACGTATCATCTCCCTAATGGAGGGTGCTTCCCTTTATCTTCCCCTTGGTTGCCCCTTCAAGGAAGCGTACATCGACCATACAAGGTTAGCTCTTCCCATCCGGTTCTGCAAACAACCAGCTTTTGATCGCAACCTCTTATCCTTTTTTCCTATAGGGCTTATAATTACGAGGTTGCACCCTATGGGGTATCTTTGGGCCAAGTGCATCATTTGCCAAGACTTGTCAAAAATGGCAGATGTGGTTCAACCCCACCCGACACTCTTGACTCAACCGTGTACCTCGACGCCTTGATCGTTTTCTGCACTTCTTGGGAAAGACAATATTCCTTAGTCGCCCAACCTAAATCATGTTACACCGCATAATATTGCGTAATGTCACGAGATTAGGTGAGAATCCAAGGTGTCTAACCCGGATAGGTACCCCGTTATTGGGTTGTACCCCGTGAAGTTCCATGTACTAAGGGCCCTTGGTGGTGTTCCGGTTACCCTTAGCCATGGCTATAGGTACCCCCTTAAATGACGCACTTTAGGACTTTGCCTCTTACGAAATGTTGCTTCGCGAACTAGGGTGTACGCCACAAAGGTTTGCCTGTGTAAATTTTCTGCGGCTCTCTTTCTTTTTTGGAGGCTGATCATAGATTGCGGTCTTTTATTCGCAAATTGCGGTCTTTTCTTCGCAATTGATTTTTGGCGGTATTTTTTCGCCTTTTAAAAACTCATCGTAAATTTTTCATGTACATAAAATGTTAAATGTTTTCATAAGATCTTTAGTATAAGAAGTATGAGAAGTATTAATCAAAATTGTTCTATAGAAATATAAGAATTTAATTTTCTCTATTTTTTGTAATTTTGAAGTCTTTGTAAAAAAAAATTGAGATCTTTTAATTTTTGCGATTGAGTCATTTTTAAATTTTGCGATTGTATCGCTTTTCACCAATTTAAAAAATCTTAGAAATTTTTGTAATATTGCGAGTATATCGTTTTTGGTAAATAAAATCATAAATATTTTGTCTTCTGTAAATAAAATATTCAAGGAAATGGTACTTACCTTTTTTGGCTTGTTGTTGCCTCTTGCGAAGTATATGACTTTCCATTTCTTGTGAAATAATCTCCCACTTTCTTTTTGCGAAATATCCAAAAATCTTGCGAAGTAATAATTTGCACGAAGTAAACGATCATCTGCGAAGTAAACATTTGTACGAAGTTAATATCTGCGAAGTGCAAAGAGTAGAATTGTTTGTGTTGCGAATATTCGCATGGCAAACATTTGCGAAGTTCATTTTTTTTTTTTTTTTTTGCGAATATGGAGACTCGAACCCGCGTCTTCAAACTCCTTCCATTTATTGCTGACCATCTGAGCTAGCTTCAACTTGTGAAAGAAACACATGTTTTCATCTTATTATTACTTCTTTTCTCTGTACATTTTCATTTGTTGCTCTGCACGCTTTTTATTTCTTATTTGCATGCATTAAATCCCTTCCATTACGCTGGTTTCCTTTGGTATCCATTAAATCCCTTCTTTGTACGTTTTTTACTTCCCTTTTAGAAGACGGTTTTCATCTCTGTCCATGATCCTACATCTTCTCCGCGTCATCTTCGCAAGCAATGGTTTATACTCGCAAGTATGATCTACTTCCATCGCAAATGAAACTGAATGATCTCTATCGTAGGTGCATGCTCATCATCATCGTAGGTATTATGATCTTTATCTTCATCATCGTAGGTGCATGCTGAAATGACTCTATGAGCTGGGCTTGAGGCATTGCGTTTCCGCGAATTTCTTTGCTGTTGTTGCTGAAGTAACTCCCTTTTTCCTCCTTTAGATACCTTGCTTCAATTCATGTTTTCTTCCCTCTCTTCGTCACTTTTTTCTTGCTGCGTTTGTTCGCAAAGTTCATTTTGCTGCGTCTGTTCGTAAAGTACTCATTTTGCTGTGTCTGTTCGTAAAGTACTCACTTTGCTGCGTTTGTTCGTGAAATATTCACTTTGCTGGGAATCAAATGTACTATCTATTGTTTGTATTATATGGTAAAATGTACTATCTGCGTTTTTTTTCTATGGTTGAATGCTTCTGGACCAAGTGCTTGGGTATCATGAATTTCCTGAACATGACCTGGTGGAATTTAACAAACTTGGTTGTAAATGTCGCAAGCTGGCTTCGCAAAAATTACTTTATCTTCGTAGCTTTTGTTGCTTTCTATCACCACATGAGTTGTACTCATTTATTTCTTTGATTCGCTGGTAGTTTGTCTTTTCTGGTAGTTTTCCTATAGTATGCATCATTTGCTGTTACTTGTGTTTTAGGTGCGTCTTCTTCGCCTGCAGTATTTCTTAACTTCGCAAGAAATTAATAACTTTACGTAAAGCTTCCTCTCCCGTACTCTGCCTCATGTAGTCCTCTTGCTTGTCTAAAACGGTTGATCCAAGATGATTATTCCCGTCATTAGTATATTGCAGCAACTGAAAAGAATTTGATGCGGTGCATAGCAACATATTTGATGCGAGTTAACATTTCAGTGAGTTACTTCGCAACAACAGCAAAGAAATACTTGCCTCCTTTTAACTTTGTCCACTTGGAAGGGCGCCTCGGATTTTGCTTTGGTGAAGTGAAGTGTGATTAAAGTTGCTTCGTCATATTCTTGATACTAAGTGAACTTGACTACTACATTTTTCTTCTCGCGAATTATCATGATTTTGTGGACATAAATGACGAGATAGGTGAGTTGCAGAGACGAGGCGTCATATTTGTTAATCTTTCTTCTTTCTCAATTCTTCCGAAATTTGCATCTCAGGAAATTTCTACGATTTGATATGCCTATTCCTTGTTTGAGGTTTCATGTGCCACCTTTCGTCGTTGGCTGTTTTATCGTTGTTCAAGTTAACTGACGAAATGTGTATCTTCTTTCTTTGTATGAGAATTTTTCCTTTTGCTTTGCTGGATAATCGGTTCTTGCTCAAATTTTCATGACTTTACCAATGTCGATGACGGGATGGGGTTCACTACTGTATCTTCTCCTCTTACCTGTTCACGAAGTTGCACCGACTCTACTTCGCAGATCTATTTTGACAACAGATTTGAGTTTTTTGATAACTAAACCATAAAGATAAGAAATGGATTCATTCTAAAGTGATTTCAATGAGGACTACAGCTAATTTTATATCAACGTTTCCTTCGAATGTGATTGTTAACGTAGCTTTACATCTCCATATCCATTTTCCTTGGATTTTCGTGAATTGCTAATGATATTACTTTGCTGTACCTTCCAATTTTTCCCAAGAACTTGATGAACTCAGAGAAATGCACCACCAACAGTATCAGTTTCATGAAAATTTCTGGAACCAACAAGTTACAGGAAGGATAAATCCATTTAATCTGTCCCTGTTTCTAGCGCCAATTATGTAGTTGCGGATTATCTCACAACTACACCCTCATAAGAATCCATTAAAATGATTCCTAAACCTAATTAATTTGATATGAAACTAAGAATTAAAATACTAAAATTGTAAAGAGACACAAAGATTTTTACGTGGTTCGATCAATGTGATCTACATCCACGGTTCTTCACTAGTGATTGTATGTAATTACATGATTTTACATTTGAGACTCCATTAATGAATAATTGGAGCTCTAGAATTTTGGGGAAGAAGATGATAAAGAAAATAAATCCCTCTCTAAAATTTTCTCTCTCCTCCTAAAATTATACCCTCTCTCAAAATGTGTCTCCCCCTTCCTCTCATGCCTAAATGGCTATTTATATGATTTTACACATTGGATAACAACTACCTGTCCCTTAATTTTGGATCAAAGAACCATCATACGAACCTTCGCAAATTCACTTCACGAACTTCCTTTGCTCGCAAAACGTTCTTTGCTCGCAAGATGTTTTTCTCTCCATAATTTCGCAAATTATCATTTGTTGTGATATTCCGCTCCTACAGTAGCGAAACAAGATATTGTGGAATCACAAACGATGAGACGAAGATGTTTGTGACTACTTTTTATCTTACCTATCGGAGATTGAATCTCGATCAAATCTTAGAGAAGATAGTACTCAATACGATAGAATAAAGTAAGATCAGAACATGTAACTACAAATAAAATAGTTGTGCCTAGCTTCGGAATCCCAATGAATTCTTTAAGTCGTTAACCTATAATGGTTTTTAGAAAAACCTAGGTTAAAAGAGAATCAACTCTAGTCGCATCTAGTATCACATAAGAGGTGTGGGGATTAGGTTTCCCAGTTGCTAGAGTTCTCCCTTATATAGTCTTCAAATCAGTATATTCACCGTTAGATGAAAACCTAATTATATTCAAGCTAATATCTTTCAACCGTTAGATTGAACTTAGCTTGTTGCACACAAATAAAAAGTGACTTCATTTAGATATGGGTAATCGTACCTAAACATGTATACTTTGTTGGCTCAACAATAGTTAACCAAAGTTAGCCAAATGAACACTTTCATATCAACCTTGTTCATCTCAATCACAACTAGTTCAAATGACTCAAATTAAACCAGTTCTAGAGTTATTCAATTGTTTATATTCTCATAGAAGTATACAAGACACAATTGAAGCAAAATCGATTTTGATTCACTCAAATCAATTCATGAACATTATAGCCACGATTTGTAAAAGATTGCATTCCTTATTATATAAATGTATTAGTTTATGAACAAACAGATTTTAGAACATAACCTACTCAAGTACGCAAACGGGTACGCATACCTAAGTAGCCGGACTTGGTCTGGGTTCGCCAGTATGCGAACGGGTACTCATACTTTTGTACAACCAAACTCGGTTGAATTCTCGAACTTGAATTGTTACGCCGGTACGCATACAGGTAAGCATACTAAGTTCCCGGATTTCAACTATCAAATCAGTACACATACTGGTATGCCTATATCCAATCAATAGTTAATTGTTCTAAACTCCATTTTAACCATTGAAACATTCTTGGAAGATGGGAATATCTCTCTCACACAAACTATTAGCTTTAAACCAATTTTTAAGTGATCAATAGATCAATACGAAACATTCCGAGTCTACATCAAATGACTGTCTCACACAAATCATGTAAGATGTTACCAGGCGATTTTCACATGATCATGTTTTGACTTACGTTACGAATATAAGATGAACTTGGTTAAAGCGAAATCTTACCAGCACATATTTTTAGAAATATGTAAGCGAGTTAAACTCATCTCGAAATATCAAATGTGTATAAAATAAAGTTTATATAGCTATACGACTTTTGTCTCAATAGGAGATAGAATAGAAATAGATTTCTGAGTGATAGATGAGTTCAAGTCTCCATGTACCTTTTGTTGATGAAGTTCCACAAGCTCCCCTTAGTAGTTCTTCGTCTTCAATCGATGAAAGTCGTGAAGCATAACGCTCAACTACATATTCTATCCTAATCCGAGACATAGTTATAAGTAGACTAGAAATAAAGACTTATAGTTTTGGCAACTAAACTTGACAAACAAGCTTGAGATAGCAACGCTTGCGAGTTCGACCGAGCAGTGCTCTAACAATCTCCCCCTTTGTCAATTTTAGTGACAAAACTATCAATACATATGGATTAAAAAATAAATAAACTTTGTAGCTTCTCATCCAAATGCTTGATTTCCTTGGTTCTTCAACATTACTCGAAATCTTCGTCACTTCCAAGTACTCCAGTGATTCTGAACGTGTTCAACTCAGCATCATAGATGTTGAAGATCCGCAACCATAACAATAAGAAAACCATTGTTTTAAATTATTGTTATACCGTGTCATAATATTATTACACAACATCAAAGTTCAATTGTATCACAACTTTGACAATAATACTACGATGATATGTGTCACTCCCCTTTAGTTAATACTTCATCTCACATGAAAATCACTCCCCATTACATAATGATCCATAAACCATATATATTTGTAGTATGAACTACACAATAATTCTCCCCATTTTTGTCAATATAAATTGATAAAAGTACGAAAACTAGCGGGATCATAATGAAATTCTCATAGAGATACTCGTGACTAAAATAGAACATATCAACTTTGTTTCGATGATTTCACATAGTTGAAACTTAGTGTATTCATCGATGAGTTTATAAAGATACAAGAAAACTCCTACAATATTCCACATCCGCACTCCCCACAAAGATTTGGAAATTAAGACAAGTTCAATTAAGAACTCTCCCCCATAAAATGTCTTTCCCGAAAGGAACAACAAGAGCGACCTTTCTTTCACAAGAAAAGAAGGATTTCTTTGGACATTAACAAATTACATGAGACATGAATTTGTATCCAAAAACTCAACAAATTACATGAGACATGAATTTGTATTCAAAAACTCAACTAAAATAACCACAAGAGAACCCATGATTAATTTAATCAGAATTGCTCAACATAAGAGAACTTACAGAGCCATATAGTACTTTCACATAGAAGTGGATCAGGGAAAAATCAATACTGCGGAATATTCAAAGATTCATTCTATTTTTCATCAATATTTGCATAATGACACAATAGACTTAATCTTTTTTATCAAAGGTTCATTCTATTTTCCATCAACATTTGCATAATAACATAATAGACTTAACTTTTGACATATATGGGACAATCATAGTTCACGGACGCAAACACACATATCCCATAACAATTTCTTGCAATATATAAAACCAATAAAGATTAATACTGTAAAATCATCTTCCAAATAAACTTTAGAATTTAAATAAATAAATCTAAAAATATTGCAAGATGAAAATCGTTGGCAATAGCAATGTGAAATCACAATATATTCTATTCCAAACCCTAGTTATCCTTTTTAAAACACAAGAATAAATTCTCATAAGAAGTTTCCTAGACAACAAGAGATAAGGAATTTAATCACCATCTTCATCATCGGAAACCATCTAAGAGGCTTGAACAATATCCATATCTTCCTTGATTTCGGGAAACTTAGTAACAATCACACATAATTGTTCTTGCACACATTTTACCTTGGAATTGATCTTACACACCCTTGTTAAGGAATTGATCTTACACACCCTCTTGGATCTTACACATCCAATATGGTGTTCTTGCACACCCTTGTGAATTTGATGAAGAATACTCAAGGTGGTAGGATCACAAGAACCGTCAAGGGAATCACATATTTGTCTTTTGCAAGCATTTTCCTTCATACGTTTGAAAGTACAAGGACGAACAAGTTTGGGAGTTCCAATAGAGTTACCAATATGAGTAATAGAATATGCTCGACAAATTTGATCAATTAAGCAAGGAAAGCCTAACTTCTTGTTGGATGATGTCATTGAAAGCATTTGAAGAATTATGAATCCACAAATATCAAGACTTCGAGAACCCAATTTAAGGAAATAAACTAACTCCGCAAACTCACGACTCCACCGAGAGTTCTCAATTGTGGAGGGGCAAAGATTAGATATACCAAGTTTTCCGAAAGACATCAAAGCAAGATTAAGATAATTTGTAGGAATTTTTCCTTCAATGCAATCAATGCTCTTGCCACAAAGACCATTAGAAATAGTTTCATAAGATGGTCTTTCTTCCCTTGGTCTAGGAAGGCAAAAATTACCCAAAAGAATTTTGGTAATCCTTGATATCAACTCTCTATTAACAATAATCCTTTCTCTATTTATCATGGTCGTGAATTCCATGTCATCAAGATCAACATCATGGATGTTAGCACAGAAGATTCTTATGAGAGTGTTAAAACCTTCATCAAGACCATTAAAGATGTTTCCAAGATTTAGTTTTTCAGAACAAACCAAATCTTCTTTATGACCACTAACCATGTCCAATTTATTTTCTAGAATGAAACCACTAGAAGAAATCCTTTCAAAGATCTTACTACTTGAACAATCTTTATTTTTAGGTATAATCATGCTAGAAGATGATGAATCCAAGTTTTTTGAAACCTTCTTGGAAACCTTGAAATTTCCCAAGAGATCTAAAAATTGAGAGACCAAAAAGAAGAAAAAACTTACTTGAAATGCTTTTTGAGGATGAAGATAACCCTTTGCTTCCCTTGGACCTCCAATAAGGAAAAACTTACGTCAGCTCCAATAATGGAGTTGAAATGTGAACCCTAGAAAAGACTTAGTTCACGTCCGTGGATAAGGGAAGGAAGAAGAAGGGTATGCGCACCACAACTCTTATATACCCATTGATGGGCTTGGACCCGTTTATGAACCGTGGCCCACAAAAAGAAAGTGATATTTTTACATCGTTCAACCATCAAGGTTCACACACTGTGAAAAGAATCAACATAGTGAAGTAAGAGGATACTAGTAGAACTACATCACTTCATTTAACCTCATGTGGACAGAAAAATTATGTCGAACGAGTTTTTCTTCAAGGAAAGAAATAAAATTCAAAAATAAAACTAGCTAACCCATAATACAAAGACACAAAACAGATCAGACCGTCACTTGCCCCACTTCCTGTTATATAAAAATGGGGTGATGCCAATCTTTTTACCAAGAGATAAGATGAGCATTGGACTCCTCATGCATCCTCTCAGGTCGATATTTGTGAAATATACCAGAAGTATAATCATAGTAATGATGATACTCAGGGTTATTTGAAATTTTTGACTCCTTTTTTTTATGATTAAAGGAAAGATTTTTCCAATGGCTGGAACTTGCAATATCATCTGTAAAACTATTTTTATCGATTTTGACTAAGTTGTTGCCCAAACTCGAATGTGTGTCACGAATGACAAAATCATAATTTTGCCCAGCACATGCCCTTTCCTTAATCAAGATAAGTCGGTCCAGAGATTTAAAAACGTTTTCAAAAGCCATAAATAGATCTTTGTCAATTGATCCGTCTCGATAGTATTTCTCAAAAAGATTAATAAGAAGTCTAGTAAGGTTTCATATACTTGAGCTTTTATTCACACGTTTTCTGCAACAAACCATTTTAAAGGAATCTTTAATTTTTCCTTTAGATTGTTTTTCATAATCTAGGATTTCAAGCGTCTTAGATGATGTGAGATTATCCTGAGAAACCAATAGTCTTGAAAAGAATAAACTTTGAACAATCTATGAAGATTTCGGGTATTCGTCACAGATGCCCAGAACAAGTTTCCCAAATTGATTTCCCATAGGGACAGTCTTTAGGAATAATCAAACACAAACTTGTTAGGTTTATCGTGTTTTCCTGCTCTGATACCAATTAAAAAACGGGGGTATAACAACCACACCCAATATTTCATTTCGGAAATCTGTATAAACTAACTCCAATATATTTTCCAAGAGAATCAACTAGACAGTCAGACTCAATCAAGGAAAATACATCCAAGAGTTATATCTCTGTTTCTCAATGTAATCAGCAAATAAAACAGATAAAAATCCGCGAGCCTGATTATTATGATAAACAAATTGAACAGTACCAAAGACCAATGTTCAAGTGCCAATCAATTTATCAACAACCAAAGGTTGGATTATCTAATTGATTAAACTATGCACAACCTGTGATATTTCATTTATATAAAAATATAATGCGGAAAAGAAATAACACAGACACCTGAAATTTTGTTAACGAGGAAACCTAAAATGCAGAAAAACCCCGAGACCTAGTCCAGATTTGAACACCACACTGTATTAAGACACTACAGACTCTAACTTACTACAAGTTAACTTAGGACTAGAATGCAGTTGAGCCCTAAACAATCTCACACTGATTAAGGTACAGTCGCGTTCCTTACGCCTTTGAATCCCAGTAGGACTCTACGCACTTGATTCTCTTAGCTGATCTCACCCACAACTAAAAGTTGCTACGACCCAAAGTCGAAAACTTGATAAACAAATCTGTCTCACACAGAAAAGTCTATTGAATAGATAAATCTGTCTATATACCTCCGAGTTTTTATTCCGTCCTTTAATAAATCAAGGTGGACAGGAACCAATTGATACACCGGACTTATATTCTCGAAGAATAGCCTAGTAATAATATCAATCACCTCACAATAATCTTAATTGTATGGTAGCGAAACAAGATATTGTGGAACCACAAACGATGAGACGAAGATGTTTGTGACTACTTTTTATCTTACCTATCGGAGATTAAATCAGGAGAAAATCTTAGAGGAGATATTAGCTTTAAAGCAATTTTTAAGTGATCAATAGATTAATACGAAACATTCCGAGTCTACATCAAATGACTATCTCACACAAATCAAGTAAGGTTTACCAGGAGATTTTCACATGATCATCTTTTGACTTTCGTCAAGAATATAAGATGAACTTGTTTAAAGCGAAAGCTTACTAACACATATTTCGATGAATATATAAGCGAGTTAAACTCAGATCGAAAGATTAAATGTGTATAATATAAAGTCTATACAGCTATATGACTTTTGGCTCAATAGGAGATAGAATAGAAATATACTTCTAAGTGATAGATGAGTTCAAGTCTCCACATACCTTTTGTTGATGAAGTTACACAAGCTCCCCTTAGTAGTTCTTCGTCTTCAATCGATGAACTCCGTGAAGTCTAAAGCTCAACTGCACATTCTATCCTAATCCGATACTTAGCTATAAGTAGACTAGAAATAAAGACTTATAGTTTTGATAACTAAACTTGACAAACAAACTTGAGATAAAAATGCTTGCGAGTTCGCCCGCGCAGTGCTCTAACAATGCATATGTCTAAAGATTGTCATAATCTCAGGAACTACATCGGAAGCAAGGCATTAGCTGTAACTCTAGACGAGACCTCTGATTCATATGATTCTGAAGAAGAGGAAGCAACTAATATTGCACTAGTTGTTAACTTGATTTCGTCTTCCTTTATTAGTGATTTAACCATTTTAAAAATGGACATGTCTTCCGATGTCGAAAAATCATCTCAAGGTAAAGGGAAAATTAAGGCAAAGTGTGAAACTATCTCAAGAACAAGAATTGCTAAGAAGTGCATATGAAACTCCAACCAATCTCAAGAAACTTCGTCAATTCGAGGTAACAAGAGAAGATTTTTAAATCATATCATACTAGATCAAGAACACTTTGTTTGTTCTAAATCCCATGATGAGAGAAAATCTCATACTAATACCACATAATCGGTATTAGAATTACAAGGCACATTATGTATAGATTATGAGAATAAAATCTAGTAACTTAATACATTTTAAAGATTTTCGTATGTATATGAATCTTATATTTTCGGTAGTATGAAGAATATAAAGGGATCTTTCTCATTCTTAGGTCATTCCTTGTCCAAACCATGAGTCAGGATCTGATGTCTTCTCTTGCAAAGGTGCTTGATCTAAAATATTTCTTAGAATAAATCTGCACCATCTCTTGATGCTAAGAATCCTAAGAGGAATATCAAAAATAGAGATTGGCTTAGCAAGAAGGAAAGAGAGAATATGCTGAAGAAAGATCAGTGTATTGAGATATTGACACAATTTTGTGTTCAATCAAAGACAAAATTATATGTTCTTGCAGAGTCCTTCACGAAAACTTCTCAATTGTAAAAAAAATTTGGTCAAGCAACAAGGTTATCTTCTTGAAGAAATTCACAAGCTCGAGTCTGAAAGTAATTACATGCCTTCCTCTAGTGATTTGAAGGATTAAGTTGCTCTTGAAATAAATAATAAGATTAGATTCTTATCATAAAAATATACATTAATGTTTGATTTGCTTCAATTATTGTATAAGGTCTATTTTTGAATAAAACTATCATTATTAATGAATAAATTTATTTATTTGTAATTTTTCTTATGATAGTTACCGATTGCATAGCCTGGGAATGAATGTTTATATATTTTTGTTATGTGTATTCGGTTTATGGGATGTATGATTTCGGTTTTAATTAACCTTAATATTTGATCTCATATGATGGTTTGTGTGGCTTTTTGTTTTAGCAGGATTAAGTTCTAGCCCGTGTTGGTAGGATTTATCAAAGGATCATAAGGTGTTCCGATGGAAACTCATATGTAAAAAGTCACAAACGTTGTGTTTACATGAGTTATGTTTAGCATAACATATGTGTTTCGGATTTTCAACTTTTGCTATTGGCACACATTAGTTAAAATAGTTTCAACCTTTATCTGGTAAAGGATGCTTTTGTTGTTGTTATTTTGTTCTTTCGAGAGGATGAAAACACACTAGGGGAGAGTTTTTATTTTAACTTGCGCTTAATGATATATCTTCCTGGGGAGAAGAGGATGCAGAATCTGAGGTAACAAATTTTCTAGGTAATCGTTTTCCTATTTATGAAAAGCCTGTTTATTTTGCATATATTTTTCTTTTGCTTAACAATATTTCGGTACAATTGATATGTTCCATTATTTTGTATGGATGTGTGTATGTGTGTGATTCAATTATTTGCGGTTAACAAAAATTGTGTCAATTTATTTGGCCTATTGTTTGGTATCTTCTTTAGTGATGGGTATCAAGTGTTTTTGCTTAACGAAATTCGGTGAAATTGCGGTGCTATAATATCTATGTTTGTTTCAATTGCTTCGGTTAAGAAAATAATTATGCAAGTCAATTTATTTTGGTTTGTATGTATTGTTTATGTCTTAAAAAAATACGGGATCATTTGTTTAGTCCAAATCGATTCCGGATAAGATAAACTAAGTTAATTTTGATCTTAGTTAGACTTATCAAATTGGAGGATTCGGTTATTCAAGTCTAATCGAATGCCTTGACAAGAAAAAATAGTTAACTAACCTAGTGTTTGTCTTGTTTATAGGGAAAGGTCTAAGTTATTGTCTGAATAATTAGAGCCTGATGAGAGAAATAAAGTTAATTCCGATCTTTATTCTGGTCTTATCGAAATAAGTGATTGTATATTTGCAATCAGTTTAATAAGGGAATTAAGTTTCTTAGTCGATTTGTTAAACTATTAGGGAAATTACTTTGGGAAATTGTTTCCTTGATAACATATTAAAACTAAATTACTTGTAGTATCGGTTTTAATATTGGTAAACTAAAGTGGTATGTGAAACCTTCGTGCTTAACTCTTATATGTTATTTACAAGTCATTTAGATTTGTAAGATTCTTTTGGTTTGTCCTTAGTTTGCTCGAATCTTTGTCATTTTGTGACAAAAAGGGGGAGAAATAAATGGAGTAAACAAGTGATTTGCAATCACTAATGAAAGGAAAATTGTGCTTAAACATTATATCTAATGAAAGAGTAAAGCATTGACTAAGGGGGAGAAACATATCATATTGTTGTGTAGTAATTCTGTAATACAAAAGGGGAATAACAAAGATGTTTAGATTGAATATCTACCTAGCTTTCCTTTAAGGGGAGTAAAAGCTTTGTTATTCAAATGTCAACAACGACATTAATTAATTGAATATATGCAGGTTATTATGTTGTTGAAACTTGTAATCAAGCGCGTGAGAAAATGAATTCTTATGTAATTTGTTTATCCATATGTAAAAAGAGTTTTGTCACTAAAATTGACAACGGGGGAGATTGTTAGAGCATAGCTCGGTTGAGCTCACCAAACGTTGGTATGTCAAGTTTGGTTTTCATATTTTAGTGACTCAAAACTCATCTAAAGTTGCTTGATTATATACTAGAGTCAACTTCGTTTAGGTTAGACTAGAAAGTCTAGGAATGTTGAGACATACAAGATGTACTACAAAGACCTGAAGAATGTGAAGAAGAATTGAACTACAACGATAACATCATCCTTCCTCTTGAGGTTATTAATATTAACTTGACTTTTTCATTCCTAACGTATCTTTCAAGTCGTGCTATATTGAAAACATAACTGAAAAGCTGTATATATTGTACATATTTTATCATACTCTAGTGATGTGACATGGTCCTATTTGTATGACCATAGTATTAGGTAATTATACTACGAAGTATAACGCTTATATTTTGAACTTCGTAGAAGTATCTAAAACATTTTTGTATGAGTTTTGGGAGATTAAATTTTAATTAAATAAATTCCTGACGAAATGATTATATTCTTGGATAATTTCTAAATTACATGGCATTGTCCCGTCATGAATCTAACTCGCAATACTCTGTAGCGAATGAAAGTGAGAGATCATTTATATTATATAGAATACATTTATTACCTTGTTGCAATGCTCCCAAAATAAAAACTGGTCCACTAGTCCTATTACCGCGGAAAATGCCTAGACAAACAATTTCAATAGATAGCATCACGAAATTAGCTTTATAATCTTGAATAACATAATCAGCATGTTGGAAATGTAGTGTAATAGAAGGATAGTTATTAGTATCAAATTTTTCACGTAGACGGAAACAAACATCAAAACTACGCCGTGAACCAATATATTCAACTCCAAGCCGGTCAAAATGTGTCTTCACCAAATTTGCAACACTATCAAAATGATCATTATGCAGCATGGACATTGAAGAACCAGAATCTATGATAGAACCGCCTTTATTTTGATCTTTAACCTTGAAAGTACCTCTAGGAAATCCTATTCTTTTATTACCCACACTAATATCTTCTAGATTTAAGTAATATTGCTTCGTTGGTAACGGAGTCACAACAATGGGAGTTACATGTACTTTTTGAAATGCACCCCCAATTTTTGCATCTGCACCAAACCTTAAATATGTATTCGACCCCTCAAGTTTCCAGCTAATAGTCTCAAAGCAATAGGAAAATTTTCCTTGTCCAACAACACCTAATTGGTTTATAAAAGGCCACTGTCCAGATCCTAAACCAAGTATTCTCGTAATAAGATCAGGTTTTCCGCGTAAAAAATTACTGCCGAAAAGTTTCTGGAAATTCTCTTGGAGAAAACCACAACCTATGTGTAATTCAAAAATTTTAAGGCCACCGGTATTGGAGCCTAGAGTTAATTTTTCTGTAACCACAATACCAGATGTGACTGATCCACTCGCATAGCTTGCTGAGTAAGTGCATTGGCCAGCAACATTACACTTATCTCCCGTGCAAAAAGGATGCGTATTACAAGGAACAAGATGCAATGTTGTTGACAAAATGCAAGGATAAAGTGGCATATTTTGAGTGAAAGTTTTAGTGGCACCATCACATTGAAGCCATATCTATTCACCACCTGTATCAATTAATAAATAGTAGTCCATGAATGGTTGTCGTCTACCACGAAATGTACCAAAACCAACTTTCGCAATGTATAACCCTGATGGTTCGTAAACTACGGGCATACGTATATCATTCGAACTCATGGATTGTGTTTCATTACTTTGGAGTAATATTTACGACTCGATGTAAAGTGCTTGAGCTTTGGATTGTTTGATGAGTCTTTGAAGCTTTTCGACCCGTGTTAAATGGTCACCTGTATATAAAGGTGATTCTTTAGAGTTTATATGAATCATCTTCATGCTAAACCCTTTGTTTGGACTCTCCATGATGACTGAGTTTGATATGAAAGAAACATGAGTAATTGTTAGAAGAAAAATGAGATAGGAGCCCTTCATTTTCCAACTAAATAGATTTTTTTTCATGGACACCACTATGCAATTTTGGACTTTAAATTATAGTACCGTACTGAGAAAAAATCTTATAGAATTTAAGGAAATCTTTTCATAATGGAAATCTTTTTTTGATAATGTGTATTAAGACAAATATCAATTAAATCTTTAGATATCAACAAGATCTTTGGATATCTAGATTTAATAAGAAATCATATTGAAAAGACGAGGGTACCCAAATATACTTCAATCTACAACTTTTCCACCTATAAGTCCTCTTACCGAAAGTGAATGTCTATGGACTGAGTCAAGACAATACAACAAATCGGTATTCATACTTTGTGTGATCGTCTATGGATACGAGATCGAGACACTACAACAATCAAAGTGTGATTACTTGATAATAGGTTCGGACTTAACCAAACTCTATAAGATCACTATCAAGTAATAGGGAGTTAACGTTTGTGTAATTTACTTTAAGTTATAATAATAACAATTATAATTGCGGAAAACAAAAGCAAAAGACACAACGAGATTTTGTTAACAAGGAAACCTCAAATGCAGAAAAACCGTGGGACCTAGTCCAGAATTGAATACTCTCAGCATTAAACCGCTATAAAAAAATCAACCTAACTTCGTATAGTTGAGACCAAACAACTAAACCTATAGTTCACCTAGTTTCTTCGGTATCCCTACGCTTTCGACATTCAATAAGTGCACGCACTGGAATAATTCCTTTGGTTCGTATTCCAAACAGTAAAGGAATAGCAAATCTGTTCGATATCAACTCTATTCAATCCATGTGATATGAGTTAGACAAAGGCTTTTTTGTTTAATCCAATAAACTCCTTTGTCGAGTTTTGATTTATCTAACAAGCAACTAACAAGTAGTCGAGTTTAGATTTTGCAATCAATAATAGGATCTATCCAGATACTAAATATTGATGCCGATCTATGCAACTAATCAATCAAATCTACCAAAAGATAAATCGATTATAGTTGGATCCCAGCCGATCAAGTTTTGTGCACACCAAAGATTATGAACCCAAATCAGAAATCTTCTTCGTCTTCAAATCTTCTTAAATCTTCAATATACACCTGCACACAACAACTTGAATCTCTTGTAATCAATCACGCATAGAACGGAGTATGTTAACAATGGATTATCACAAGACGTCTTAAGATCTACAAAGAGTTCTAAAGATCCCGTCGACACTTCGATCTAGTTTGAGTGAATCTTATATCAGAAGAGAAGATTCTCAAGAATAAACAAACTAGGTGCAATCAAAGTTCCACAACCATTAGTCAATCAAATAAAATCGAAAACTAATAATACTGCAATTATCTAGTTTCCCACCAACGGTACTCATAGAGTTTCTTGATCCCACAAAAGTCTTTAAACGAGCGGTCGTAAGAGATTTCTCCTAATTAGGGTACTTTCCTATACGAATAGATGGCTCCACCAGTAACAACACAACTAGGTAGTTTTGTTGGCTCTTAGGATAGTTTACATGAAATGCAAACTTGGGTATTTATAGAGCAAGGAAGTTTGGACACCAAGGAATTTCCATAACCGAAATATTCTTAAGATATGCAATATTTCCAAAATCGGTTTTATAATTCCTATAAATGCTCTGTCCAAAAATAATTGAAATCCTACTAGAAAATATCCAATTATTATATGCATATTACCAATTTTTATTTTCCATAGATATGCATTTTAATTGTTGGTAATTAAAAGCATATAAAAATTAACAACCTTAATTAAAAGATTCACAACTTATTTCGGTCCGGGATCTCCTTTAGCTATTAAGGAATATCTTTGAACAATAAAAGATAAGAGAAACTGAACATGTTCAAAGTATGTCGACATCTTAATTCTTTGTAAATCCTCTCTCATATTTACAATCTTGGAACCGATTATACCACACTTCCAAACAAGTTTGAACTGGTTCATCTGATTTCCAAGAACTATGTGATTGATCAAATCAACACACTAATCATGGGTTTAAGGTCCAAACACAAGGATCGGTTCTACCTTAATATGGTTACTAGGACCGGTTACATCAGTTACCAAATTGGTCACATCAATTACCATGACCGGTTACCATATTCTCATGGTATTACTTGTGAATGGTCACACCAGTTACCAGGATCGGTTACAGTAATTACCAAGACCGGTTACACCAATTACAAGGATTGATTACTACTATTTTTTTATCGGTCGCACCAATTACTAGGATCGGTTACACCAATTACTAGGATCGGTCACACCAATTACAACTATTAATCATAGCATCTTAGGTGATTACTTAGGATTGGTTACACTAATACAAGTCATACCAATACATAAGTCAGGCATTGTGACTAGTTTTACCAAATTACATAACAAGTTATGATCGGTTCTACTAACTTACACATATTGGTAATCCAAAGATATGCAATGAATAACAATACCAATAAGCCTAGCGATTTATCTTTCGATTTATAAAACAAGTTCATGAAAGTACTTCATTTAAACGAATGTAAACATTGTTTCCTAGGACGAAATCTTCACCCATACCCATACACATAATCACAATATCATTCATACGGTTATGCCGATATCTTATATACGAAGTTCAAAAGATAAGCGTTATACTTCGTATTCTAATTCCTTAACACTATGTCTACTAGAGTATAATCATTCACATCTTCGCAGTTATGTTTTCAATATCGGACGACTAGAAAGATACGTTGGGAATGAAACAGTTCAAGTCAAAATATTACTAACCTCAAGAGGAAGGATGATGTCATCGATGTATCTCTTTACTTCTTCACATTCTTCAAGTCTTCGAGTAATACTTGTATGTATCATTATCCTAATCTTTCTAGCCTAACCCATTCGAAGTTTTCTCTAGCACATAATCAAGCGACTCTTAAATTAAGTATTGATTCACTAAAATATGACAACCAAACTTGACATACCAAGGCTTGGTGGGTTCAACCGAGCTATGCTATAACAATCTACCCCTTTGTCAATTTTAGTGACAAAACTCTTACAATCATATGGATAAACAAATTACAAAAATTCATTATACATACGCTTGATTCCAAGTTTCAACGGCACAATACCCTGCATATATTCAATCCATAAATGCCGTTTAAGACATTATAATAACAAAGCTACTACTCCCCCTATTGGTAAGATAGGTAGATTTTCAATCCGCACATCTTTGTTATTTCTCTTTTATAGTCCAAATAACTACAATCAACATATGATATGTTTCTCCCCCTTAGTCAATGTTAACGATCATTTAACAAGCGTTTCACGAAGCGTCCTGAGAATATCCAAAAGAAACTGACGATGGAAGAAATAAAAGAAGAATATGTTGATCTTGCGATGGTTATCATTCTTGCGATAGAGAATATTGTAGCGATCAGGGATAAATAGAATAAGAAATGAAGCATAAAGTTCAATTCAACAGCCGAATCAACAAACACAAACACGAGATAGGAATGTGGATTATGATAGAGTGAGTGTGCATACTTGGAGGTCAGATTCGATTGGAGAAGCAGAAAATTGACAATTAAGAAATGAAGAAGAAGGAGAAAGAAATCAAGAAATGGTGGAGGATTAATTCATGAAGGACGTGAAATGAAATAGTAGATGATCTGAGACAAAAGTGAAGAAGAAGGAGATTGTAGGCGATAAAATGCGAATATTAACAAGACAAAATCATGAACTAAGAATGGAGAATTCGAGGTTACAAGAAGGAGGTCAAGAAGTCTGTTAGATCAAATTCAAGATCATTCGAAGGAAAGCACCAAGGAAAAATTCACATGAAAGTGTTAGAAGAAATGCAAAATTTAAATGAAGAACAACGTCATGGAGAAGAAGAGATGATTGGAGATCGCAATAATCCGCATGGCGAAGCATTGAATAATAGATGTAACAATAGAAATCAAGAGGGAATAAATAACCAAAATGAAGAAGAAAATCCAGAAGAAGGTAGGAGGATATTACGTGGGAGAGAGAATCAAAGAAATCAAAGAATGATTGAAAAAGAAATTGAGAGACATTACGCTGAACAAGCACGTCTAGCCCGCTAGAGGGAAGCAAAAGCAAAATATATGCAATAAACTCAAGCTTTTCTTAAACATGAAAACGATTAACTAACAAATTCGTTACCTCAAATTCCATATCCTCTTCCCCCCTAAAGATATATTATAAAGTGCAAGTTCACGTTAGAATTCTCCCCCGTTGTGTTGTCATCCTCTCGCAAGAACAAAATAATAACAACAAAAGCAACCTTTTCCAGAGAAAGGTTGAAACGGTTTTTAAGTATCACAAAGAAAAAGTTTAAAACCCCAAAACACATATGCTTTTATGTTAAACAAAAATTAAGCATATTGTGACTTTTTCGCACATGAGTTTCAATCGGAACACCTTATGATACTTTGATAAATCCTATCAACATGGGTTAGAACTTAACCCCGCTAAATCAAAAATCCACACAAACCATAAGGGTTCTCACATAATATGAGATGGAATATTAAGGTTAAGAAAACCGAAATCAAACATCCCATAACACATAGCAATAATATAAAGCATTCAAGCACATGCTATGTAATCGAAAAAACTATCAAAAGAAAAATTATAAACTAATAATTTTATTCATCACTAATAGATAGTTTATTCATCAATAGACCTTACACAATAATTGAAAGAAATCAAAAAATGATGTCTATTTTGTTGCAATTTAATCTTCGAACAGATTTTTCAAAGATCATCTTTAATTTCAGCAAATTTTCCAGGAGCTTCGTCAACTATATCTCGACTGATTTCTCGGATTCTGCACACAATACCTTGATTATGTTCATAGGCTAAGTGTTAGAGCATTGCTCGGTCGAACTCGCATGCGTTGCTATCTCAAGCATGTTTGTCAATGTTAGTGATCAAAACTATAAAGTCTTGATTTCTAGTCTGTTATAGCTAAGGTCTCGGACTAGGATAGAAAGTGTAGTTGAGCTCAAGAACTCCATGGCAATCATCATACAAGATGAAGGACTACTCAAGGAACTAGTGGATCTTCATCGACTAAAAGGTATGTGGAGACTTGAACTTATCTATCACTCAAAAGTCTATCTACTCTATCTCCTATCTTGAGACAAAAGTCGTTTTACTATATAGACTAAGATTATACACATTTGGTATTTCGAACCGAGTATATCTCGCTTATCTATTTCTTAAAATATGTGTAGGTAAATCTTTCGTTTTATCCAAGTTCATCTTTACCTAGTGACGAAGGTCATGTTAAGTTTTAATCACTTTGAAAATTGCTTTAACGAAAAATGGTTTGTGAATAACAACTATATAATGTCCTCTGATAATGTTTCAATGATTGAAATGAGAGTTTAGACTATATAACCATTGGAGGATATAAGCATTGTTGTGGAAACACATATATGTATAAGTCCTTATTGCTTGAACCAAAGTTTGCGAACTTTGTTGATCAAGTGAAACCAGAGAAGTGCGTGAGCATCAGTCCGCGAACTTAGTCCGTGAACCCAAGTTCCAAGAATTTTTGCTGGAGTTTGTGAACTCCATCCGGAACTTAAGTCCGCAAACTTGAGTAGGTTATGTCTAAAACCGATGTTTGTGAACTTATCTTTATAAACTAAGGAATGCAATTGCAAACCGTGGCTATATAGTTCATGAATCGATCGAGTGAATCAAATCATTTTTGCTTCAATTGTGTCTTGTGTAGTACATGAGATTTCCTTGCAATTGAACAACTCTCTAACTAGTTCATTTGAGTCATTTGAACTAGTTATGGTGAAGAAGAATATGGTTGATATGAAAGTTATCATATGGCTAACCATTTGGTTAACTATTGTTGAACCAACTAATGTACAAGTTTGGGTATGGTTACACAAGCCTACAAACGTGCATTTCATGTGTGTATAACAAGCTATGTTTTCGATCTAACGGTTGATAAATATTAGCTTGAATCTAATCATGTTTTCATCTAACGGTGAATATTGAATGCTTTGTTACCAAGCTAACATTGATTGCAAACCCTGATTTGAAAGACTATATAAGGGAGAACTCTAGCAACTAGGAAACCTAATCCCCACATATTCTGTGTGATACTAGTTGTGCTAAGCTAGAGTCGATTCTCCTTTAACCTTTGGTTTCTTCTTCTAAACCAGGTTAACGACTTAAAGACTTCATTGGGATTGTGAAGCCGACCGATACTACTTTTCTTGTAGTTGTGTGATCTGATCTTGTTGTTTCTATCGTACTGAGTACAATTGTAATAATTGGCTTGAGATTTCTATCTCCGATAGGCAAGATAAAAAGTAGTCACAAACATCTTCGTCTCATCTTTTGTATTTCCACAATATCTTTTTTCGCTACGTCGATTAAGATTATTGTGAGGTGATTGATAATACTGAGTTGTTCTTAAGGAATATAAGTCTGGTTTATCAAGTGGTTCATGTTCACCTTGATTTATCAAAAGACGGAACAAAACTCGTAGGTATATTCGTGGGAGACGAATTTATCTATTACTGTAGACTTTTCTGTATGATACAGATTTGTTTATTAAAGTCTTCGACTTTGGGTCGTAGCAACTCTTAGTTGTGGGTGAGATCAGCTAAGGGAATCAAGTACGTAGTATCCTGCTGGGATCATAGACGTAGGAGCATAATTGTACCTTGGATCAGTGTGAGATTGGTTGGGGTTCAACTACAGTCCAGATCGAAGTTAGTTTGGAGTAGGCTAGTGTATGTAGCGGCTTAATACAATTGTATGTTCAATATGGACTAGGTCCCGGTTTTTTTGCATTTGCGGTTTCATCGTTAACAAAATTATGGTGTCTGTGTTATTTCTTTTTCGTATTATATTTGTTATATAATTGAAATAATGCAGGTTGTGCATTGTTCAATCAATTAGAATATCCGACCGTTTGGTTGTTGATTTAAATTGATTGACACTTGGATATTGGTCTTTGGTACCATCCAAGTTATCTCTCTTGTATTTAACTTGAGACTCATAGTTTGCTTGAGTAAGATTTAAATCTAGAGATAGAGATATAAACTCTTTAATATACTTTTCTATTGATTGAGTCTAACTGTCTAGTTGATTCTCTAGAAAGTATATTGGAGTTTTTTCCATACAGATTGCTAATGGAAATATTAGATGTGGTTGTTAGACCCCAATTTTCAGATACATCAAATAAATGCTATTATTCTTAGGACTCTTGAAATTCGAAGGCCCAGGTTCGTCATCAGTCAATAAGGTTTGTTGGAATTGACTCCTTTCTTCATGAACCTTGTGTTCAATGGATGTTGACGACAAGGAGTTCGAGGACGATAAAGAATTTTTCAAAGGTCTTAATGTCTAGGAAACTTCTTATGAGAATTTATTCTTGTTCTTGAGAAGGATAACTAGTGTTTGGTATGTGAGTACATATATCTATTGCCAACGATTTTCATCTTGTAATGTTTTTAGATTTATTTATTTAAATTCTAAAATTTATTTGGAAGATGATTTTCAAGATTAATCTTTATTGGTTTTATATATTGCGAAATTATTATGGGATATATGTGTTTGCGTCCGTGAACTATGATTGTCCCATATATGTCAAAAGTTAAGCCTATTATGTCATTATGCAAATATTGATGGAAGATAGGATGAAATTTTGATTGCAAAGATTAAGTCTATAATACGTCTTTATGCAAGTATTGATGAAAAATAGAATAAATCTTTGAATACTCCGCATTATTTATCTTTCCTGATCCACTTCTATGTGAAAGTACTGTGTGGCTCCATAAGTTCTCTTATGTTGAGCATTTCCAATTAAATTAATCACGGGATCTCTTATGGTTAATTTAATTGAGTTTTTTTATACAAATTCATGTCTCATGTAATTTGTTAATGTCCAAAGAAATCCTTCTTTTCTTGCAAAAGTAAGGTCACTAAGTTTCTACTATGTGAAATCATCGAAACAAAGTTGATATGTTCTCTTTTAGTCATGAAGTATCTCTATGAGAATTTCATTATTGTCGCACTAATTTTCGTACCTTTACCAATTTATATTGACAAAAAGGGGAGAATTAATGTGTAGTTCACTCTAAAAATACATATGGTTTACGGATCATTATGTAAGGGGAGTGGTTTTCATGTGAGATGACGTATTGACTAAGGAGGAGTGATACATATCACCATAGTATTGTTGTCAAAGTTGTGATATAATTGGACTTTGATGCTGTGTAATAATAATATGACATTGTATAACAATGACTGAGAGCTACTGTTTTCTCATTGTTATAGCTATGGATCTTAAACAACTATGATGCTGATATGAACACGTTCATAATCACTAGAATACTTGGAAGTGATGAAGATTTCGAGTAATGTTGAAGAACCAAGGAAATCAAGCATTTGGATGAGAAGCTACAAAGTTTGTTTATTTTGTAATCCATATGTATTGATATTTTTGTCACTAAAATTGACAAAGGGGAGATTGTTAGAGCACTGATCCAAACTCGCAATCGTTGCTATCTCAAGCTTATTGTCAAGTTTAGTTTCAAAACTATGAGTCTTGATTTCTAGTCTACTTATAGCTAAGTCTTGGATTAGGATAGAAAGTGTAGTTAAGCATTAGACTTCACGCGCTCATTGATTGAAGACGAAGAACTACTAAGGGAGCTTGTGGAAATTCATCAACAAAAGGTATGTGGAGACTTGAACTCATCTATCACTCAAAATTTTATCTACTCTATCTCCTATTTGAGACAAAAGTCGTATAGCTATACCTCTTACGATTATACATTTGATATTTCGGTGAGTTTAGCTTACATATTTCTCGAAATATGTGTTGGTAAGGATTTCACTTAACCATGTTCATCTTATATTCTTTGACGAAAGTCAAAGATGATCGTATGAAAATAACCGTAACATTTTACATGATTTATGTGGGACACTTCATCATTGCATAGACTTTGAATGCTTGCACGATCATTCGATCACCGAAAATTGTGATAAGCTAATAGTTTGTGTTATTGTCGTCTTCTAAGAATGTTTCAATGATTTTAAATGGAAGTTTAAAATAAATAACCAAGATTTGACATGTAAGCAGTATGAAGCACTTGCATGCTAATTGTTGCAAGATATTTCCAAGACCAAGAACCTAAAAGTAGCAGTTACTTGTTGGTCTAAAGTCCAGAACTGCACAGGTATGCCGCTGATTTCGTCATGGGTTTCAAATTCCGAAGTTTTAATGAAATTCGATTGGTCCCTCCGTTTAGGTAAGGTATACCGCTTTGCATACTTGAGAAGGTATGTTCTAAAATCGTTTATTTCATGAACTTATACATTTATATAATAAGAATACAATCTTTTGCAAACCGTGGCTATAATGTTCATGAATTAATTGAAAGAACTAAAATGATTTTGATTCAATTGTGTCTTGTAAACTTTTGAGAATATAAACAATTGAACAACTTTCTAGAAACTAGTTTCATTTGAGTCATTTGAACTAGTAATGGTTAAGATGATAAGTGCTGGATATGAAAGTTTTCATATGTCTAACTTCGGTTAACTATTATTGAGCCAACAAGCGCGACATGTTTAGATGCAGTTACTCATATCTAAATGAAATCACCATTTTTGCTGCATGAAGCTAAGTTGATCTAAGTTGAAAGATATTAGCTTTGAGTCTAATTAGAACTTTCATGTAATGGTGAATATTGAATGCTTTGTTACAAGGTAACATTGATTATAAACCCCGATTTCAAGACTATATAAAGGATAACTCTAGCAAATCCGGAACCTAATCCCATATCTCATGTGACACTAGTTGCACCAGGAGTCGATTCTCCTTAACCTAGCTTTTCCAAACCTATAGGTTAACGACTTAAAACGCCATTGGGATTGTGAATCCATACCAACTATTTTCTTTTGAAGGCATATTAAATCTTGTTGTTTTCTCGTGGATTGAGTACTATCTTCTCTAAGGAACGTTGGGAGATTTAATCAACTTATAGGAAAGATAAAAAGTTGTTACAAACATCTTAGTCTCATTGTTTGTGATTCCACAATATCTTGTTTAGTTACAATACGATTCCGGAATTATTGTGAAGGTAAATTAAATACTACTGAACTATTTATTGAAATTAATTGGTGTATCATTGGTTATATTCATGATTTGTAAAAGCGACAAAAGCTATTATGTATTTGTGAAACATATTTATCTATTCAATAGACTTTTCTGTGTGAGACAGATTTGTTTATCAAGTCTTTGACTTTGGGTCGTAGCAACTCTTAGTTGTGGGTGAGATCAACTAAGGGAATCAAGTGTGTAGAGTCCTGCTGGGTTTTAGAGGCGTAGGGAATGCGACTATACCTTGATCAGTGTGAGATTGGTTAGGGATCAACTACATTCCAATCCGAAGTTAAATTTTAGTAGGCTAGTGTATATAGAGGCTTAATACAGTGTAGTGTTTAAATATGGACTAGGTCCCGGGGTTTTCTGTATTTGCGGTTTCCTCGTTAACAAAATTTCTGTGTCGTGTTATTTATTTTCCGCATTATATTTTTTATATAATTGAAATATCACAGGTTATGCGTACATTCAATTGTTTAAATTGAATCCGACCTTTGGTTGTTGATTAAATTGATTGACACTTGGATATTGGTTTTTGATACCATCCAAGTTATTTCTTATATTCAATCGGCTCGCAAATTCCTATTTGTTTGATTGCAGATTGAATTGAGAAATTGAGATATAATTCTTGGATATACTTTTTATAAGATTGAGTCTGACCGTTTAGTTGATTCTATTGAAAGTATATTGGAGTTAGTCCATACAAATTGCTAAGTCGAAATATTAGGCGTGGTTGTTATACCCCGCTTTTTCACTAAACATGTTCTTTTACTTTGTAAGAAGCAATCTTTTGGTAACATTGAATCTTAGATTTAATCTTTTCATTAGCAACAATTTCTCTAATATGAACTTACCTACCTCTTATCCTGAAGTTGTTGCTTTACCTCATTCAATTTAACAATGAGTTGGCTATTCAAAAGGATCTTTCCATGCAACAAGCGTGTGCTCTGTTTTATGATCTTGTAGAAACACCTCTTACTTTCATGCTCGGCCAACTACAACGAGAAGAAAAATTACATATCTGCTATTAAGAACTCAATGGGAATTTTGGTACGATAATAAATATGATATTGAAAACACTCTCCTTGAATACTTATCTGCAATCTCAACAACTTCTGGTCTTGTTTCAGATGACCATATTTTAAGCCATATTCGAAATGTGTTACAGATGCTGATAATCATGTTCTTCTTCATATTCATCTGAGAAGAAAATCAAATAAAATGTTTTCCATATCAAACCATGGGCTTCTCAAGAAAAGTCGGATTTTAGGTCGTTTTCTATCAGTAATGTTGGTCCATAGTAGGTGCCGAGGTAATAGCTATGATCCAATATTTTTTGTTCATAAATTCATGTTGAAAGATATAAACTATACTTATCAGATTCTTATACCCAAAATTTTACATCCTCAATCTCCCTCGGATTACAAACCCATTATCTTATGTAACGTCATATATAATATCATATCTAAAATCATTGCAAATAGATTTAAACCTTTACTAGATAACCTTATATATTCTACCCAAAATGCTCATATCCCGGTAGACACATTAGAATAATTTCATCATGGCACATGAACTCATCCGTACAATGAATCTGAAAGAGAAGGAAAAAATCTTACATGGACTTAAACTGGATATGTTGAAAGCTTTCGAAAAATTAGAATGGCCCTTTCTATTTGATATTTTACTCCAACTTGGTTTTCTTAGACCGGATTCAACTTTCAAAGCGAGTGTATCATGACGATAAAAGTTTCTCTTCTAATAAATGGTTGTCCTACGCATCATTTACGCTATCACGAGAATTCGATAAGGTAATCCACTATCACCTTATCTATTTCTTATTGTATTGGAGGCTCGTCTAGGATTATACGATCTCAAATTATTTAAGGTAATCCAAAGGCATGAAAGTTACAAAGCATCGTCTGGAAGTAAGTCACTTATTATTTGTCGACGATGACACCTTTTTCTTGAAGCATCACTGCTCATCTGAAAACCTTCGAATATTCTTCAACAATTTAGTCATGCTTTAGGACAAGTGGTGAATTTTAGAAATCAATAATCTTTACAACAAAAATGCCTCTCATTTTCAAAAAAAAAAAACCTCAGTTTTCTTACATTTTACAAATGAATACAATGGGACTAGGTGAGAAATATTTGGGTATACCCCTTCTTATGCATCGATCTCGTACCAGTAATTGTCAATCCATTCTGGATCATATTGATGCTAAACTTTAAGGATGGAATAGCAAAATCATCAATCAAACGGGCAATACTACTCAACTTTGCTAAGCATTATGAGTTCCTATCACATGAAAGTACTTATACTACCCGAGGATATTATATATCATATGGATCATATTCAAAGAATTATTAGTGAAATAGTTCATTATCTCATAACAAAAAAACTTCATTTCCTGGAACAAGATGCACCTTCCTAAAAGATTAGGAGGTTTATGTTTGAAACATATTACTTATTACAACTCTGTAATGCTTGGAAAAATTGTCTTGGAATTTGATGCATAATTATATAGAACCTTATGCTCGGTTACTTAAAAGTAAGTATTTTTCATACCATGATTTAAAATATGAACCTCATCAAAAATAACAAAATTCTAATTGGTTTTGGCAAAGCATTGTTCATGGTGTTCAAATTAGGAGAGAAATTTGGTAAGTGACAGGTTAGTAATGGTACTTCAATAGATATTTGGAAACACAACTGGATTCCAAGTGAGTCTATACTTGCTTTATATGATTGGGATGCTCTAAATACCAACGATATACAACGGGTCTCTCAATTAATCAATGCGAGATATAGATCAGTGGAATATTACTCTACTACATCAACTTTTCACTCCTCTGCAGGTATATTCTATTTTAACCATTTCACTTGATCTTCAACAACAATACTCATTAATATAACCTCTCACTTCAACTGATAAATTCACAACCTCCTCAACTTACATCCACTTATGCAATATTAACTCTTCATCATCACCTACTTCCTTGAATACCTCTTTTGGTTGAAATTAAAGCTTAAAATTCATTATAAGTTACAAATATTTTTGTGAAGCTCATCATAATGCAATTCATGTTAGAGCCAATCTTCAAAATTTTATCGATATGCATGATACCTCGTGTATTCGTGTAATACAAATCAAATTGAGAATGTTAATCACTTATTCTTCCACCTGCCTTTTGCAAAGATTATATGGAATAGTTGAATACTACAACATTATCTTCATCTTCAGTAATATCAATCTATACATCAATGGTTTGCTTCTTGGACCTCAAAAGATTCTGTAATTCACTTTGATTCAGGAACTCCTTCAATTCATGGAATCATAAAAACTTTGTGGCATATATGGAAATTAAGATGTCAAGTTATCTTTCAACAAGTTATAATTAATTATATATCTATTTTAATTCCTATTTTAAAGTACTTATATGATTTAGCATATACATCTCATTCATCTCCTCTTACCATGCATTTTAACAATCTTTTAAGTCATAAACTTCATAGGGTATCTCCACCACCAGATGTATTGAAAATAAATGTTGATGCTTATATTCAAAGATCTTTTACTTTGATGGAATTTCTATCATAATAAGAAACTCTACGAGAATTTATCATAGGAAAGAGATATTTTGGAAGAGTAGTACATGCTAATCAAGGTAATACTTGGGATTTACTTGAAGCTATGAAATGGTCTAAAGCTCAAAATTGTGATAAAGTTATCTTTAAATCAGATTGAAAGAGTTTAGTTCTTTGTAGGTTTGTCCTTCCTCTTTGAAAGTCTTCATCTTTGTTAAATAGGTGTATTAGTTTGTATGCTTTGAACAATATAACTGGAGTTGTAACTATGTACCTATAGTATGTATTAAAACAACACATTTCTTAGCCAAATTTGTCTATATATCAGTGCTGGTATTTGGTGGCATGTATCTCCGACCAATCTACTTGTATATCCGCTAAAGATGTAACTTTTAATTCTATTTAATATTAGTTTTCTTCCTTTGTCAAAAAAAGAAGAAGGGAGCTTTAAAGAGGATATAGTTCAAGTTATATTATACGTTATGTAAAATTAATCTAGACATTTACTCCATGCGAGGTGAGCATGGGTTGTCCAATCACCAATTCGACCAAATCGCAACCCTCTCATGAACTTGGACGTGTATCCAATATTTAAAATGGTGCGGATAGTAATTGTGCTCACCATGGTATGAACCATAACCTTCAAAAGGTTGGTGATAGTCCCACATAATATTCACACTATGGTCATAAAAAGAATAATGTTCATTTTAGAACTCGATCGGATATTCATTTTATTGGCTATTGTAATACCAGTTCGACATTTTACGTACACGTGCAAATATAGGGTCGACTAAAAATTGGTAGACTTAGGTTACCACAAAAAAATATACCTATAATCAAAGACATTTCAAAGGTACATGGTAGGTTTGTGGAACTTCGGTGGTAACTCCCAAAAGGCCAATGACACGGGTTCAACATACTTTTTCACGAGTTTTCCTAAATTTGGTAGTCAAGTGAATGTGAAATGTTGTGCAAGTGTGTGCAAATATTATTATTATTATTATATATATATATATATATATATATATATATATGTAAAGAAAAAAATGAAAAAGAAATATATTTACAAATAAAAAAAAAGAATCATAGTCTAATTATGTACAAATAAAATAAAATCTAAAGAATAAGAATACTTCCTAATATAATTATTTATAAACATCAATGAATAAATTATAACCTAAAATAAAAATGAATAAAATTTGGAGCATGCTATTTACTTTTTGGTAGGCGGTTTCACAAAGATGCGAATATAACTTGCACACTATACCCAAAGTAAAATCAAAGAAAGTAATAAAATGAAATGAAAATTGGCCCTAAAAATAAAAAGCAAATAAATTTAAAACCTAACCTAATGACAATTTCTCGTCAAGTAGCGCTAAAAGTTGATGTAGTTATGATAGTGGTTAATAAAGTCCATTGCTCGGACTTATTAAGGTTCGATTTTAGACTTAATCTAACAAATATACACAAAGGATGGTAACGTGATTAAGAGATATTGGAACTCGGTATTCCACCAAATTTCATATTCATGCGGTTCAAATATTAATTCTAGACAATTATAGCTCAAATAATAAAAATATGGACTCATGTTTTTGTCAAAAGTAGATTTTAAAACATTAGATGCAAATTATAAGTATGACACATCAAAAGTACTTAAGGCCGAGCATATGCCATCAAACAATCACAAATAATTAAACAAAAAAGTTATCAAACAATTAAATACAATCATGCAACATGACTTCTTAAATTGTTCCAGTGATGGGGTTTAGCTCCTCATTATTAGAAAGAGAAAATAATAAAATAAAAAGAAAATTAATTTTTAAGCTATTGTTGCTCATATGTGAAAATTAATTCTTAACTTTAGAGGAATTTATCGTGAGAAAGGAGTTTTGGAAGAGTAGTACATGCTAATCAGGTAATAGTTGGGATTTATTTGAAGCTATGAAATGGTCTAAAGCTCAAAATTAAGATAAAGTTATCTTTAAATCAGATTGGAAGAGTTTAGTTCTTTGTATGTTTGCCACTTCCTCTTTGAAAGTCTTCATCTTTGTTAAATAGGTGTATTAGTTTGTATCTTGAACAATGTAATGGAGTTGTAACCATGTACCTAGAGTATGTAATAAAACAACATATTGCTTAGACAAATTTGTCTATATATCAGTCTGGTATTTGGTGGCATGTACCTCAGCCAACCTACTTGTATATCCGGCTAAAGATGTAACTTTTAATTCTATTTAATATTAGTTTTCTTCCTTTGTAAAAAAAAAAGGGGGGCTTTAAAGAGGCAAGTTATATTATACGTTATGTAAAATTAATCTAGAAATTTACTCCATGCAGGTGAGCATGGGTTGTCCGACCTACCAATTCGACCAAATGCGAAACCCTCTCATGAACAGATTGGACGTGTATCCAATCTTTAAAATGGTGCGGATAGGAATTGTGCTCACCATGGTATGAACCATAACCTTCAAAAGGTTGGTGATGGTCCCACATAATAGTCACACTATGGTCATAAAAAGAATAATGTTCATTTTAGAACTCAATCGGATATTCATTTTATTGGCTATTGTACTACCGATTCGACATTTTCTATGCACGTGCAAATACGAGTGTCGACTAAAAATTAGGTAGGCTTGGGTTACCACAACAAAATATACCTATAATCAAACACTGTTCAAAGGTACAAGGCTGGGTCTATGGAACTTCGGCAGGTAACTCCCATAAGGCCAATGGCACGGGTTCAGCATACTTTTCCACGAGTTTTCCTAAATTCGATAGTCAGATTATGAATGTGAAATGTTGTGCAAGTGTGTGCAAATATTATTATTATTATTATATATATATATATATATGTAAAGAAAAAATGAAAAAAATATATATTTACAAATAAAATAAAAAGAATCATAGTTTAATTATGTACAAATAAAATAAAATCTAAAGAATAAGAATACTTCCTAATATAATTATTTATAAACATAAATAATAAATTATAACCTAAAATAAAAATGAATAAAATTTGGAGCATGCTATTTACCTTTGGTAGGCAATTTCACAAAAGATGCAGAATATAACTTGCACATCTACCCAAAAGTAAAATCAAAGAAAGTAATAAAATGAAATGAAAACTGGCCCTAAAAATAAAAAGCAAATAAATTTAAAACCTAATCTAATGACAATTTTGCGTCAGTGGCAGCTAAAAGTTGATGTAGTTATGATATTGGTTAATAAAGTCCATTGCTCGAACTTATTAAGGTTCGATTTTAGACTTAATCTAACAAATATACACAAAAGATGGTAACGGATTAAGAGATATTGGAACTCAGTATTCCACTAAATTTCATATTCATGCGTTCAAATATTAATTCTATAAAATTATAGCTCAAATAATAAAAATACGGACTCTGCTTTTTTGTCAAAAGTAGATTTTTAAAACATTAGATGCAAATTATAAGTATGGCACATCAAAAGTACTTAAGGTCGAGCATATACCATCAAACAATCACAAATAATTAAAAAAAGTTATCAAATAATTAAATACAATCATGAAACATGACTTCTTCAATTGTTCTAGTGATGGGGTTTAGCTCCTCATTATTAGAAAGAGAAAAATAATAAAATTAAAAGAAAATTAATTCTTAAGCTATTGTTGCTCACTGTGAAAGCCATCAAGCCCCCTACCCACCCCCCCCACCCCACCCCTATTTATACACAACACCTTCTATCTTCTCAAATATCTCCTTCCATAAATCTAAAATCTTCTTATTTGTAATGGAAAATTTCTTCAATGATCATTTTTATTTTGTTTTTCACAATGTTTCCTTCTCCAACTTAAACTCTCTATTAACAGATAAATCAAATCTTGGAAAGATATTATCTCTTATTACACATGATGTTCTCTTTTATTATACAAGATATCTTTCTTTGCTTAAACAAAATTCCTGTAAAATTCTGTTTTCAAAAGGAAGATGAAGGGCTCCCCTATCCGTAACAGGGTCCCTTAGTATCTAGGGTGCCCTTAGTAAATTCATGGGTTCCTTTAGTAATTTTTCCCGTGGTTCAAACATCACTTTTCAGGCCAATTTTCCACAAAAGTTTATTTCTCCAAAAACACCTACCAATACACAAAATAGAAAAATAAGTACAAAAATAGGTACTAACAAAATAGACAATTGAGATTAAATCGGACAAAAAATGTGTCTATCAGATCCCAAATCGATTATGTATGTGCATGAAGTAAATCGCAAAGATAGGAAACCAATAATAAGTCTTTTTATCTTCAAATCTTCAATGTCTTCAGTCTACTGCACAAATAAACTTGATTCCTTTTATGATTGATTACACGCATAATAGATCTACATGTTAATAATAGATGATCAAAAGTCTATCGCTGAGATCTAAAAATAGATCTGAAACATCATCAAATATTGATCTAGTTTGAGTGACCTTATGTCATAAGAGAAGTCTCTCATGAATAATCAAACTAGTGCAGTCAAGATCTAACTCCCATTAGTCAATCAAATCAATAATCGAAAACTAAAATAAGAGTGGAAATTCTAGTTTCTCATGAGCGGTACTATCTAGAAATTTCTTGATCTCAAAGAATTCTTTAAACTAGCAGACGTAGATATTTTTCCTAATTAGGTTGCTCTCCTCTCGAGGATAATATTACAAAAATACGATTAGTCAGCTGTAGTGACTAAAAAATGAAGTCTACTGCCTTAAGATAAACTTATAAGAAGAACAAACTTCTCTATTTAACCAAGGTTGATTGGACACTAAGAAATTTCCATGACTAGAAATATTATCAAGATATGCAATAAGCACCAATGTTCGGTTTTGTCTAATTCCATACAATATCCAACTGTTGTACCAAAATTCCACATGGATGACGACTACGAGTATTAGTTGCTATACAAGTATGCTTTACTAATATATCTTCGAGATATATGTTTTACCTATTTGGAAAAATAAAACATATATATTCAAAAATCTCAATAAAGATTCTCTAGCATTTCAGGTTTGGGATGTCACCTTGA